>SJYC01127472.1:0-19951 GCA_006408675.1 Madoqua kirkii | reverse complement strand
TAAAACAGATAATAATCACCAGTGGAGACATATTAATTATTTTAAAACTCAAACTAAAGACTAGTGGGAACAAAATGTTTTCATACATACAACTTTAATCTTGACTTAAGAATAGATCTGTAGAAATTGAAGAGCAAATATGTGTAATATTATTACATCTTTCTGGATTGCTGCTGGTGCTGCTAAGTCGTTTCAGTCGTGTACGACCCTGTGTGACCCCATAGACAGCAGCCCACCAGAATCCTCTGTCCCTGAGATTCCCCAGGCAAGAATACTGGAGTGGGTTACCATTTCCTTTTCCACCTTCTGGATTAGAAATGGTTAACATTTTTAGATTTTGATATTGAAAATAATGCCAGTATTTACAAGTTCATCGTGTATTTCTATAGCAATGTAAATATATGCACATATGCATGTGTGTGACGTTTTGAATGTTTCAGTATTCTGAGAACCAATAGGATGGAGAAGTAAGGTAAGAAAAATAGTATTAAAAAAAATTATGTATACTGTTGCCACCAGAAAACAGTTAGTTGCAAAAGTGAATATAGTACATCTTGCTATATATTAATAACTACAGCAGAGTACTCAGTGGGAATACACAAACCTTAACGTTGTTCAGGAGGTTTAGAATTTCAAACTTTCACTGTGAATTTATAGCTTAAACCAGCCAACTGACTTCATATAAAACGCTTAGAATTTATTTGATTTCTTATCAAGTATCCCACTGCACATAGATATATAATTACTTTAATTATCTCAGTATCCGAATTACATGTTGGGGATCTCCAGATGGGTATTTAACTCTTCCTGGCCAGTATAATACTAACAAGTATAGTGATAGATGTTATTAATTAGCTTCTGTGGGTCTGTGCAGTTTGAAATCAAGCAGTATTGTATATCTTTCATACAATATCAGCAATTGAGCTTCCGGGAAAAGTGTTATAACACTTTCCCTAATTTTTGTAATATTTTTTCTCAGTCTAAAAGTTGCCAGGATATAATATTATGTTTAGTTTTATCATCAAAGAGTGAAAAGTAGTTCTTAACATAAGATGTAAATAAGCACAAATAGGCAAATAAACCAAAAAGATAAATAAGTAACTTATAAAGAGATACAAACATGTTAGGAAAATTCATGACTTTCAGTTGTATATTAATACAATTTAACTCATAAGGAGATACTAGTTATGTCTACAGGTCTTCCTCCACTTACCATGGGGTTATATCCCAGAAAACCCATCTTCCATTGAAAATGAATTTAATACACAATGTGTGAAACATTATAGCTTAGCTTAGCCTACCTTAAATGTAGGCTCAGAACAATTACATTAGTCTACAGCTTGTCTAACACAAAGCCTATCTTTTTTTAAATTAAAAAATTTTTTTAAATTAGAGGACAATTACTTTACAATGTGTTAGTTTCTGCTATATAACATGGATCAGTCATAATTATTAATATATACACAATCCTATCATAAAAAAGTATTGAATATTTCATATAATTTATTGAATACTGGATGGGAAGTGAAAAATAGACTGGCTGTCTAGATACAGAATGGTGTATCTGTTGTTTATCTTCCTTTCATAAGGAGATACTAGTTATGTCTACAGGTCTTCCTCCACTTACCATGGGGTTATATCCCAGAAAACCCATCTTCCATTGAAAATGAATTTAATACACAATGTGTGAAACATTATAGCTTAGCTTAGCCTACCTTAAATGTAGGCTCAGAACAATTACATTAGTCTACAGCTTGTCTAACACAAAGCCTATCTTTTTTTAAATTAAAAAATTTTTTTAAATTAGAGGACAATTACTTTACAATGTGTTAGTTTCTGCTATATAACATGGATCAGTCATAATTATTAATATATACACAATCCTATCATAAAAAAGTATTGAATATTTCATATAATTTATTGAATACTGGATGGGAAGTGAAAAATAGACTGGCTGTCTAGATACAGAATGGTGTATCTGTTGTTTATCTTCCCGGTTAACTGGGAGCTGCCACCACCCAGCATCACAAAGGAATATTGCATACTGTTGCTCCAGGAAAAAATAAAAATTCAAACTACAGCTTCTACTACATGCAAATTGCTTTTGCATCATCATAAAGTAGGAAAAAATTGTAAGTCCATCTTAACTGGAAGACTTCATTCATTCATATTTTAAAATTACTAGGTATCCCATTGCTAGGTCTTATTGAAATACATACTTTTATGTTTAATATATAAACATATATCTAGATTACTTATATAGAGAACTGATGTAGAAACTACTGTTTCACTGATGTAGAAACTACTGTTTCACTGAGTAGATATCTTTTGAAAAATTATTCTTACCCTTTAATTACCAAGCTTGTGATTTTTTCCTTAAGAAATAACAAAGTTATCTATGCAACTGTGTTCCCTATAACATCAGAAAGTCATTTCTTTAATCTTTGTTTTTTCAAAAAAACTAGAAAACATTGCATTGTAATATTTATATTGAGCTATAATTTTTATTTTTAAATATGAAAACAGTGCAAACAAAGCAACCGACACAGGGTTACCTACAAAGTATACTGTATGGCTCATGCAGCTCAATACCAAGCAACAACAACAACAACAACAACAAAACTCAGTTAAAAAAAAAAAAAAGGTGGGAGAGATCTAAACAGACATTTATCCAAATAAGACATACAGATGGCCAAAATGCACATGAAAAAAAATGCTCAACATTATTAATTATTAGAGAAAAGCAATTCAAAATTGCAATGAGGGATCACCTCACAGAGATCAGAATGGCCTTCATCCAAAAATCTACAAGAAATAAATGCCAGAGAGGGTGTGGAGAAAAAGAAACTCTCCTACACTGTTGCTGGGAATGTAAATTGGTACAAACAGCCACTATGGAGGTTTCTTAAGGAACTAAAAATATTTATAATAGAACTACCGTCCACTCCTAAGCATAAACCTGGAGAACACCATAAGCTGAAAAGATACATGCATCTCAGGGTTCACTGTAGCATTATTTACGATAACCAAGACATGGAAGCAACCTAAATATCCATCAACAGATGAATGAAGAAAGAAGATGTGGTACATATATACAATGGGATATAGGTCATAAAAATACAAAAATAATGGTATTTGCAGCAACATGGATGACCCTAGAGATGGTCCTACTGAAAGAAGTAAGTCAGACAGAGAAAGATAAATATCATATGATATCACTTATAAGTGAAATCTAAAAAAAAGGGGGGGGGGTAGAAATAAACTTATTTACAAAACAAATAAAGTCACAGATATAGAAAACCAACTTATGATTACCAGGGGATAAGGAGGCCTGCATGTGTGCTCAGTTATGTCCAACTGTTTGTTACCCCATGGACTGTAGCCCACCAGCCTCCTCTGTCCATGGACTTCTACCAGGCAAGAATACTGGAGTGGGTTGCCATTTCCTGTTCAGGGGATCTTCCTGATCCAGGGATTGAACCCATGTCTCTTGAATCTCCTGCACTGGCAGGCAGATTCTTTACCACTGCCCACCTGAAATAGCTCAGAAGGTGAAGAATCTGCCTACAATGCAGGAGACCTGTGTTCAATCCCTGGGTCAGGAAGATCCTCTGGACAAGGAAATGGCAACTCACTCCAGTATTCTTGCCTGGAGAATCCCCATGGACAGAGGAGCCTGGTGGGCAATAGTCCATGGAGTCACAAAGAGTAGGATGCAACTAAGTGACTAACACGTGCACACTTGAGATAAGAGAGAGGGAAGGATACATTGGGAAACTGAGATTAATATATGCACCTACTATTGTATATATAAAATATATAGCTAAATAAGAACCTAATATATAGCACAGAGAACTATACTCAATACTTTGTAATGGCTTATACTGGAAAAGAATCTTAAAAAAGAGTGGATATATATATGTGTGTGTGTGTGTGTGTGTGTGTGTGTGTGTGTGTGTGTGTAATTAATTCACTGATTCACTTTGCTGTACAGCACAAACCAGCACAACATTGCAAATCAACTACACTCCAAAAATTTTGTTTTAAAAAAGCAATGCATTGTACTTTTTTATATTGTATTATCTATCATTTGTTAGTGTAAAGTAAGTGGAAAGTCTGGTAAAATGACAGTAAAGGATGTTATAGATCCTTGTCAAACTTGTAAGCATTATATCCAGGCATCTTTCCAGATGTGGGAAGTGCTTTTTTGGACCAAATTTATGAATTACATGTACGTCAACTCTCCAAGCCGCCTCTGCCCCTCTCAGGTCGCTAGTAGAAAGCCATATCCTTGGGGACAGGGAGTTTTATCCCATGTGTGTTCTGTGAGGGACGAAAATAATTAACTCAGATGACAGGTCAGAACAAAACTTTGGCTATATAAGGCAAAGCTTCTGGTAGGAACGAAAAATCAGAGAGGCCTTTGACATAGCCTCCTGTTCCTCTTAGTACCTTTCCTGCTTTTACCTCTTTTCTGATTAACCTGTTGAGATCTTCAAGTGATTTATCTGTGTCGATGAAGAAAAGACTGAGAAAAGGATGAAAGGGCCAAAAACATAATGGTATAAATAAGAGAGCCACAGAAACCCCTAGTTGTATAATACCAGTTAACTGTAGCTTCTCAAATCACAGATATTTCGGTCTATTCATGTTTACTCTGTAGAATCTATATGCAGGGCACCATGCACGCGGCTGGTTATGGTTGTATCTAGGCAAGAATTGAAGCAGAAATAACACACACACAAATCCTTAGTGTGAGGACAAGGTCTGTTTTGGTAAAGACACCAAGAAAAATATGTTACAGAAAAGCTTCTCTAGCTGCTGGAGTACATTTCCTGTAGTTCCATTATAACAAGCGATCCTTTCTCCCAGGGGTTGAGGACTATTGTATTTCCGTTGTAGCAGTTCTCCTTTGAAACACCTGGCCCTGGCCCCAGGAAAGCTGCCAGCAAAGCAGAGGATTGAAGTCTGTAGTCTTGTCACTTTGAAAAGATGACAAATTTTCAGAAGCAATATTGAATATTTGATAATGTCTGATTTTTTCCTCCTCCTCTAACTTATGGGCTTCCCTGGTGGCTCACAGGTTAAAGCCTCTGCCTGCAACGTAGGAGACCTAGGTTCAATCCTTGGGTCAGGAAGATCGCCTGGAGAAGAAAATGGCAATCCACTCCAGTATTCTTGCCTGGAGAATCCCATGGACGGAGGAGCCTGGTGGGCTACAGTCCATGGGGTCGCAGAGTTGGACACGACTGAGTGACTTTGCTTTGCCTCTAACTTAAATTTCATTCTAGATGTTCTAGAAGGAAAGGGCAAAAACAAAAATTGTTAAGTGTCTCAGCAAAATGTCCTGGATTTCCCTCCTTTTAGGCACTCTGCAGTGTTGGCTTTCTTGTTGGTGAGGTACTGTGACCCTGAATCTGGCCACGTGTCAAATTTAATCGCCAATGTGACACCCTCCAGTTTCTTTTTCATTTCTTCTAAGGACCAGCAAAAAGTGCTTACGTGTGAGTTGTGTGATTCTGAATTTGAATTTATATTATCACTAATCAAATGTGGCTTGTGAATGAATTAAGAAGAATTTATACATTTGTTTTACGGGGTAGAAATCTGATAGGTGTCTGAATAGTTCAAAGGCCAGACCTTCATTGGCTTTTTTGTCTTTCACAAAGTATAAGTGTATTCCTGAACTGTCTTAGTGAATCAAAAATAGTTTGTCTTCAGCAGTCTCCATTTAAGTTTAGCTTGTCCAGAAAGGTGTGATACGGTTTTGTGATAGCTCCATTTCTGAATCAAGTCTGACAACTGAAGAGTTAGCTGTGGCCTGAGACTCTAAGGAGCACTGGGCTAGAGTTTAAAACTCGCTGTGAACGATCTTTGATGAGTAGGGCTGTGAATAATATTAATCTTAACCTCCTGTTCTGGAAAATTGTTTGGTAATGACATCAGGCAGAGAAGTGTGCAGGGGTAGCCTTTCCTTCCCATGTCGTGATACCCTGTTGGCAGAGTTCCTTTTTAACCTGTCAAGACAGTAAAATTTACCTCCCTGAACTTCACACCCATGTGGTTGCGAATATTCCAATTTCCCCTTCCTTCACAATCTCTGTGCCCACGTGGTGGTTGTCTTTCCTGTTCTTCGCCTTTCAGACAATCAATCCTTTGGCACCTTTTTTTCTAATATTACAACAGTTACCAAGTTTAGCTGAAATGTGTTTCTTCTTTGCCCCATTCAGAGCATTTCCATTCACTTTTTATCTGTAGCGTCAAGTCCGGTGAGCTGAGAAGCAAAAGAAAAAAAAAAAAAAGCCAAAGGACTGAGCTCGATTTGCTGCTTGGGAAAGCTTGACTCATTGGGCTGCAGAGCATTGTGCTCAGCCTAGTGTAATTGAACACAGAAACCAAGCTGATAAACAGGAGTGAGGAGAAAACTGCCCCGTGAGTGTCTGTGTTATGTGTACAACAGAGAGAGAAAGACAGCCAGCAGGTCCTGGAGAGTCACGTTCTGCACTTCCGCAGACTTGCTTCAGTAGTCAACTACATTACTTCCCTGGGATGGCGAACCACTTAAGCCACACTCTGTTAGTTTTTTATGTCACACTGAAATTGAAAACGAGGTCTTCTGAGTTATAATAGGCAGTTTTGATGAACTTCATGAATTCTCTGAATAGGTCAGAACCCTACACAAGGCAAGATTTTGCATTTTCTTTGGCAGTAAATTGCCCTGCGCCAGAGTGAGAAATCATGTCATATTTTATTACTAAACCTGGGAACTCAAATCAAGGATCAATGAGATTTCAAAAAGTATACTTATTAAGAGCTGGCAGTCGCACGCAAGGCCACAAGGCTTCAAAAGCTTTACCTTTCTCTTCTGTTTTTCTCAACTTTTTCATTTCAAACTGTCTTTTCACAGTTTTCCCAAATATTAGAAGTGGCAATTACAAAATCCCAGTGCTAGGATAAAACTAAAAATCTCAAAATACAGACTTAAAAAAAAAAAAACTATAAAGAATTCCACTTATAAATCACAATGTTCCCATTTTATGCAGATGAAAGAACAATTATTTCTAAACAACTGCAAAATTCATTTGAAATACTTAAAGACATGTGAACCAATCACCACTGAAATACTTCAAAACACTTCCACAAGGCACTCATTTTTGTGATTTTTTTCTCTCTTATTTTGAGTTTTTAATGTAAAATAGGCCTTTATCAATATGTCCTGAAACTGCAATGCAATCCTTTCTGTTGGAATCCTGAACTTGTTTGTTTTAGTCATCTGAGTTCAAAATATTAAGGATGTCACCAAAGCATTGTTCATACAAATGCCTATAAACTATGCAAAGCAGTAACATTTGCTTGGTGGTGGTTTAGTTGCTAAGTCATGTCCAACTCTTGTGACTCCATGGACTGTAGTTCACTAGGCTCCTCTGTCCATGGGATTTCCCAGCAAGAACACTGAAGTGGGTTGCCATTTCCTTCTCCAGAGGATCTTATGACCCAGGGATCAAACCTGGGTCTCCTGCATTGCAAGCAGATTCTTTAAGGTCTGAGAAGCTCAACCTTTGCTTAATTTTGTCTAATCTGAATGAGCCCATCCCTGTAAGGGTTGATTATTATTTAAATATTTATAGAGAAATGCACAGCTGATTTTGAGCAAACTTGTGTTTGATTTCCACTTTGGTTCATATACATGCACATATATTCTATATAGGCTTCCTTGTAGCTCACCTGCAAAGAATCCACCTGCCATGCAGGAGACTCCAGTTTTTTGATTCCTGGGTTGGTAAGTTTCCCTGGAGAAGTGATAGACTGCCCACTCCAGTATTCATGGACTTCCCTCATGGCTCAGATGGTAAAGAATCCACCTGCAGTGTGGGGAGCCTGGGTTGGATCCCTGGATTGGGAAGATCCCCTGGAGGAGGGCATGGCAACCTACTCCAGTATTTTCACCTGGAGAATCCCCATGGACAGAGGAGCCTGACGGGCTACAGTTCATGGGGTTGCAAAGAGTCGGACACAACTAAACGACTAAGCACAGCGCAACACATACATCTATATGTTAAAACCTACATATCTGCTTGGGTATATTAATTTATCTCCTTGGTCAAAATGAAATCTTGATTCTTCTACCTACTTACAGCTTGTAGTGTGTAAGAGGGGTGTCAAATGCTATCAGTTAAATTAGCAAGGGCATTTTCAGGGAAATTGATTTTTGGAGTCTGAAATCCCTGAAATCACTCAAAGTCCTTGTTGTTTTTCAGGGGCCCCATTAATCTTTATAGCACTCTATTGACACTGGTGGCAGCTGCTTTCCCATGCAGTGCTTAGGGCAGATGTGGGCTGAAACACCATGGCCCAGGGATTCAGGTCTAATTCAGCAGAACTCACATTAGGCTTTTAAACTAAACAGAAAACGATATAGAAGGGATTTGTAAAGACAGGGTGTAAATTACAGCAATGGTGCTGAATTATTCTCTCATGAAGCTGGTTTCAAGGAAAAGAGTTTGTTTTTTGAATTACCTCTGTTACCACTTGATGCAGCTTAAAATTCAACAAGCACAGACCTGAAAGCCAAGGAAGTACTTCTCGGTTTAATGCCACCCCTTCTGGCGAACGTGTAGGGTGTGGGGGTAGCTACTAGGACTGGAATTGTTGGTAGGAAAAAAAAAAGGAAATTGGACCCAAATCCGCATACCCTGGCTCTAGGGAGAACAAGATGTATCAGTGAAACTGAAGTTTAAATTACTAAATAAGGTAAAACCATGTAAAATGCTATAGTGATGATGCTTTATTCTCCAACCCGGATGAACCTATTTTGAGTAGTCTACGTCCACCCTAATTTGATGATGCTTCTACAACGAAAAGCTCTTCTGAGGAAAAGACAAAGACAAAAAGCCGCTTTGGAGTTTCCGAACTTTTAACAAGAGCAGAAATCCTCTCACAGTAAAAGGAACCAAAGTCAAAAGGGTTAAAAAGTTCTTAGAATTATGTCTAGAAAACAAAGCTGTGGCTAGGTTTCTTTCTGGCTTATGATTTCCAACTCGATTTCCATCATGGCCTCTTAGACTCAGTTTTCAGAATAGAACAATTAGCAATTTATTTGAGAATGTAGACTGTCACTCCAACTGACTCTTTCGGTCCCCACATTCTCATTTGTGCACACAGTCTAGATGGTGTTCAGGAATATTGATGAGTTGCTGAAAATATGAACATTTCTACAGGAAACATTCAAAAGTAAAAGGCAGAAGTAATAATTTGGGTGGTGAATAACAAAAGATCAAAATCATTGCCATGATGTCATTATCCCAATGCTTGGAAAATCAGAATAAGTATTTTAAACTTGGAGACAACAAATCTTTTTCTCCAAAGCAGCATCCTCTTTCACGTGAAAATGAGAGAAATTAGATATAGACAGACAGATAAAAAGGATTTACTTCAATTTCAAGATAATTTATTATCAGTGCTTACTTTCTCAGCTTCGTTTTCTATATTAAACTCTATAAAAGCTCTCTTGATTAAGTTCCCCCAAGCATCTCTGAGTGAAGCAGTCCAAAACATACATGGATTTGGTCATAAAGCGTATTTTATTCATCTTGTCAAAACAAAAAAAAAATCAGGAGGATATCTGAAATCACATAAAACAAGCTCAAGGGAAGGAGAGATGCATTAAAATCACCTAATACCAGACTCTCCTTGAGTATAATTTCATGAGGATGATTTACACAATTCGTTTGAAATTAACCTCAAAAAACATTCACTTTCTGTTTTAAGAGTTGTATATGGACACTCTCCTCGTTCTTTCTCTAGGTCTATAAATAGAACAAAACAATGGCATATTCAAATTTATTCACCATCTTGCCAAAAGAATATGGTAGTTTATGTGAATTATACAGCCCTGCTGCTTTAAATAAATGTTGAATAAAAAGTGTTGGATGCACATTCTCATGGAAATTTTTTAATACAAAGTCTCTTGTGCACATGGGCAAGAGGTTTTTTTTTTTTTTTTTTTTTTTTTTTTTAAGATTTATTGGCTATGCTGGATCTCCATTGCTGCAAGCAGACTCTCTCTAGTCAGAGTGGATGGGGGCTACTCTCTAATTTGCAGTCCAGGCTTCTCATTGTGGTAGCTTCTCTTGTTGTGGAGCAAAGTCTTGAGGGCATGTGGGCTTCAGTAGCTGCGGTTAGTCACCCTGCAACATGTAGGATCTTAGTTCCCAAAGCAGGGATTCAACCTGTGTCCCCTGCATTTGCAGGTGGATTCTTAACCACTGGACCACCAGGGAAGTTCTGGACAAGAGTCTTTTAAACACTTAAATATTGATCTTTGTAAAGATGCTTTCTACTTGGAAGGAAAGCTTTGAGAAATCTAGACAGCATATAAAAAAGCAGAGACACCATTTTGCCCACAAAAATCCCTATAATAAAGCTATGGTTTTTCCATTAATCATGTACAGATGTGAGAGTTGAATCATCAAGAAGGTTGATTGCCAAAGAATTGATGCTTTTGAACTGTTATGTTGGAAAAGACTCTTGAGAGTCCCTTGGACTGCAAGATCAAACCAGTTACTCCTAAAGGAAATCACCCTGAATATTCCTTGGAAAGACTGATGCTGAAGCTGAAACTCCAATTTTTTTGCCACCTGATGTGAAGAGCCAACTCGTTGGAAAAGACCCTGATGCTGGGAAATACTGAAGGCAAAAAAGAGAAGGAGGGTAGTGGCAGAGAATGAGATGGTTAGATAGCATCATCAACTCAATGGACGTGAATTTGAGCAAACTCCAGGAGATAGTGAAGGACAGGGAAGTCTGGCAAGCTGCCAGCCTATGGGATCACAAAGAGTCAGATATGACTTAGCAACTGAGCAATAACAACAAATGATCACCCAAGACACATGAGCAAGGGACAGACAGGGCTGCATAAAGCTCTCCCACAAGTAGAGGGGATCTGTAGCCAAAGCTACAACCTTGGATGGAGCATATTCTCCATGAGCTTTCCAATATATAAAATAAATGTATGTGAGCTCATTTTACACTTATAACAACTAAATGGGCCAGCTTAGATAAGGGATACTATCTTCATATTGCCAACAAAGGGGGAAGTAAGTTTGGGGGACATCATGTGACTTACATAAAGTTACAGGTCTAAGTGACTTAGTTGAGATAAGCCAGTCCTTCTTCAAGTTCCTAGGCTAACAATCTTCCCACTGGAAGTTTTCTCATTGTTTTTAACATCCTTGTTTTTTGCCTTTTGTTGTGTGCGCTATGTGCTTTGAAAGATTTTGTCAACTGAATGAAACCCACTTATCAAATAGCTTACATAGTATTATCAGAATAAATGTGGAATTTCCCTCATGGTCTTGAATATGAAACAGCTGTTGTAAACTTTCTACTATCACTGCACTATACGCATCCTATTTACCCCTGGAAACATTCTCCAGGCTTATCAGCCCTTCTTATTTCTATGTCAGTTTGACAGGTTTCCTTCTGCTGCTCCTGAAGCCTGGGCAAAGTATTTAGATGAAAGTGGATGAGAATGAAAACTTTCAAAACAATGAGCTGCTTGGCTAAAGACTCCTAGAGGCAGGAAAGTGAAGAAGGATATTGCATATATCATAATTTCTCCCCAGTGCTGACCTTGCTTCATATATAAAATGAAAAGCAACAATGAAAAAATGGCCATAATTTAATGACTAGAGTAAATGTTTCACTGCAGGTCAGATGGGGTATTTTTAGCCTTTTGTAATGACCAAATCAAATCACTGCCAGATTCACTTGGTCAGATGATGCATACTTTACTATAAAAATAACTGAACATGACAGATAATTTGAACTGTTACCAAGTTAGCAACTACATGATCTTGTGCGAACTTCATAAAAGCATCTTGCTATAGACTCACCATAGCAAATTTCCACACAGATGTTAAAGAAGTAGTAGGCTTAAGCAGAGCATCCCGAAAATGCAGTCTACTCAGTGATAAACAGGAAATTTAGGAAGCTTCTGACTCACAGAATTCTAGTCACATAGAGAGTTACAGGGCTTCCCTAGTGACTCAGTAAAGAATCTGCCTGAAATGTGGAAGACCCGGGTTTGATCCCTGGGTCAGGCAGATCCCCTGGAGAAGGGAATGGCAACCCATCCAGTACTCTTACCTGGAGAATTCCATGAACAGAAGCCTGGCAAGCTACACTCCATGGGGTCACAAAGTCAGACCTGACTAAGCAGCTAACACACACACACATAGAGTTAGGAAACACATATCTCCTTATGAATCGATTACACTTCGTAAAATGCTGTTGGGGCTTCCCAGGTGGCACGAGTGATAAGAACCCATCTGCCAATGCAAGATACAAAAGAGACTTGGGTTCAATCCCTGGGTTGGGAAAATCCCCTGGAGGAGGGCATGACAACCCACTCCAGTATTCTTGCCTTGAGAATCACAAGGACAGAGGAGCCTGCTTGGTTATAGTCCAAGTGACTTAGCATGCAGCATGCACACACAATACCACTGGATCCTAAGTCAGCAATTAAATTCACACAAATAGAAGATCCAATATTCACAAAAGACATATTGCATGTTTGCTAGCTTTGTAGTTTTTGCATTTTTCCTTTGCATCCTTGATGATTTTTATTTTGTACAATCTAAATTCTTTAGAATATCATGTGTTTTATAATTAAGGTGACGGTGAAGGTGAAGTCGCTCAGTCGTGTCTGACTCTTTGTGACACTGTGGACTGTAACCTACTAGGCTTCTCTGCCCATGGGATTCTCCAGGCAAGAATAGTGGAGTGGATTGCCATTTCCTTCTCCAGGGGATCCTCCCAACCCAGGGATCGAACCCAGGTCTCCTGCATTGGAGGCAGATGCTTTAACCTCTGAGCCACCAGGGAAGTCCAAATGTCTCATGTAAAAACACATATTTACAAAATGGCTTGAGATTCCCTCAGTCTTGCCTTTTTTTAAAATGTCATTACATTTTTTCACAAGAACATTCCTCTTTCCTTTAAACTCTTTCTATATTTATCAATTTGATGAATTCGTATTTATCATTCATGAGCTTCTTTGCAAAATCTTTCATTATCTTCCTGCTTTCTCTCCCACTCTAGACACAGCTGGCTATGTTCTTTTCTTTGATCCCATGTCAATTTTTTGGACAAAGTTCCTCTCTTATTTTTTTTTTTCATATTTCATTAGCTGTCTACAAATTGTCCCTCCCCCAAATACAATCCTGGAAAGGAAGAAAGAACCATAGCATGTTGATTTCTGAATCCTGGCAGTTTAGCTCAAAACTTGACACAAAGTAGGTGTTCAATAAATATTTGTTGTTTAAATGTCTTAAGTTGGGTTCCTTGGAAGTGGAGTCTGAAGTTGAATTTCTTTTGCAATGATTTTTTGTGGGAGACATCTCAGGAGAAGCTATAAGTAAGTGAGGGAAAGGCTTCCTTAGTGGCTCAGTGGTAAAGAATCCACCTGCCAATGCAAGAAATGCAGGTTCAATACTTGGGGATTGGGAAGGCCCCCTCAGAAGGAAATGGCAACCCACTCCAGTACTCTTGCCTGGGAAATCCCATGGACAGAGGAGCTTGGCAGGCTACAGTTTGTGGGGTCACAAAAGAATCAGACACAATTGAGCAGCTAAACAAGTGAGGGAAACGAGAGGAAATGGGGAAGGGAACCATGCAAATATGTGATCAGCTGCAGATTGACTTAGCTGTCTGTGTGGATCACAATAAACTTTGGAACATTCTGAAAGAGATGAGAATATCAGACCACCTAACTTGTCTCTTGAGAAATCTGTATGCAGGTCAGGAAGCAACAGTTAGAATGGGACATGGAACAACAGACTAGTTCCAAATAGGAAAAGGAGTATGTCAAGGCTGTATATTGTCACCCTGCTTATTTAACTTATATGCAGAGTATATCATGAGAAACGCTGGACTGGAAGAAACACAAGCTGGGATCAAGATTGCAGGGAGAAATATCAATAACCTCAGATATGCAGATGACACCACCCTTATGGCAGAAAGTGAAGAGGACCTCAAAAGCCTCTTGATGAAGGTGAAAGAGGAGAGTGAAAAAGTTGACTTAAAGCTCAACATTCAGAAAATGAAGATCATGGCATCCAGTCCCATCACTTCATGGGAAATAGATGAGGAAACAGTGGAAATGGTGTCAGACTTTATTTTTTTGGGCTCCAAAATCGCTGCAGATGGTGACTGCAGCCATGAAATTAAAAGATGCTTACTCCTTGGAAGAAAAGTTATGACCGACCTAGATAGCATATTCAAAAGCAGAGACATTACTTTGCCGGCTAAGGTCCATCTAGTCAAGGCTATGGTTTTTCCAGTGGTCATGTATGGATGTGAGAGTTGGACTATGAAGAAGGCTGAGTGCTGAAGAATTGATGGTTTTGAACTGTGGTGTTGGAGAAGACTCTTGAGAGTCCCTTGGACTGCAAGGAGATCCAACCAGTCCATTCTGATGGAGATCAGCCCTGGGATTTCTTTGGAAGGAATGATGCTAAAGCTGAAATTTCAGTACTTTGGCCACCTCATGTGAAGAGTTGACTCACTGGAAAAGACTTTGATGCTGGGAGGGATTGAGGGCAGGAGGAGAAGGGGAGGACCGAGAATGAGATGGCTAGATGGCATCACTGATTCGATGGACGTGAGTCTGAGTGTACTCCGGGAGATGGTGATGGACAGGGAGGCCTGGCGTGCTGCGATTCATGGGGTCGCAGAGTCGGACACGACTAGGCGACTGAACTGAATTGAGGGTAGCTCTGAAGTGTAAGAGTAACTCTTGAGATATTCCTTCTTGAGGACCTCTGTGCCTTATATTATTCTGTTATTAGCTGTGGGTTTCCAGGGAAAAGGGGGAACATGAGAAATTCCAGACATTTTCAAGCAAGACAGCTTAGTCTGCCCAGCCAGTCTGAAGTTAGCTGTCGTGAGTCAAAGCAATGGAGGGAGGGTGCTCCAACCAGCAAAGGGACCAAAATAGAGAAACAACAGTGGTATTTAAAAAAAAATGATACACCAGAAAAAAATACAGATCCAAAGTTTTGTGGATAATGATTCATGTGGAATAGAATTATTCACATGGAGTATCAAAAAATAATTCAAGCTTAGATGTCAGATGTGCCTGCACACTAAGCTGCTTCCATCCTGTCTGACTTTGTGTGACCCTATGCATTAGAGCCCACGAAGTTCTTGGGATTCTCCCGTCAAGAATACTGGAGTGGGTTGCTGTGCCCTCCTCCAGGGATCTTC
Source organism: Madoqua kirkii (assembly GCA_006408675.1). Lineage (NCBI taxonomy): Eukaryota > Metazoa > Chordata > Mammalia > Artiodactyla > Bovidae > Madoqua > Madoqua kirkii. The sequence continues at coordinate 4,684 of SJYC01127472.1, read as the reverse complement.
CGTACCCAGGGAAGGAACTTGCATCTCTTACGTCTCCTACATTGGTAGGTGTCTTCTTTATCACTGGCACTACCGGAGTCACAGACCTGGTTCAAATCTGTTTTACCCATATAACCCAGGGACAGACCTTCATTTCTCTCCCAGTCTCAGTGTGGTCTGAGTAACAATGTTAATAAGATTTATTTCATGTAATTCCAGTAGACTATACACAATATACATAAAGGACCTTACAAAGTGTTCAGACCAGAGTTAGTATAATTTATTTATTGTATATTATTTCATTATATTCATTTACCAAACTCAGAAATGAATAGACTCCTAGGCAGAGAATTCCACTGAGATTCTTTGACACTGAGAATCCTTTCCCATAGGTTAGGGACATTTTTAAAAATAAAGGGTACAGAGCAGAGAAGAAGCTGGGCTGATCCTTAGGTTCAGTTTAAAAACCACACCTGACAACTTTAGCAAATGATTGCTCTTCATTAATCACTTTTTGCTATTACATTAATTTCCTTACTTCAGAGCACCAGTCATAATTTAAATTTAAATTTATTATCTCTTTTGTTTTTATTTCTGTTCCCTTCCCCAAGTAAAATCTAATCTTTTTCAGGGAAGCTACCTACTTTCTTGTTCCGTGCAGTTTCCTTGGCATAAAACTCTGACTTGGCACATTATTGCTAGTACCTAAATAGCTGACTGACTGCCTTGATGCTATTTTAAATTATGTAAGCAAAGTATGGAAGCAACCCAAATGTCCATAAACAGAGGAATGGATAAAAATTGGGGTACATATATGCAATGGAGTGTTACACAGTCATAAAAAAGAATAAAGTACTGCTACTTGAAACAACATAGTTGGACTTAGAAATTATCATACTAAATAATGTAAAGCAGATAGAGAAAAATAAGTATTATATGATATTGGTTATATGTAAAATCTAAAAGAAAAAGAAATAAACTTATTTACAAAACAAAGAGACTCCCAGACATAGAAAATAAAGATATGGTTACAAAAGCAGAAAGGAGGGATAAATTAGAAGGTTGGGATCAGCATAAATCTATAATACTGTACATAAAATTTATTAACAACAAAGACCTATTTTATAGCACAAGGAACTATACTCAATATTTTATAATAACATAATGGAAAGTAATATAAAGAGGAATATACATATATATGACTGAATATGCCTGAAATTAACAAGACATTATAAATTTGGCCTTTTGGCTAAGATCATAGTTAATGCACTGGGTCTACATGGTCTACATTCTCCAATATGATTCCATAGTAAGTTATACCACAATCAAGGCTGAAAATGGGAAGCTTGTCTTCAATGGAAGGCCCATCTCCTTCTTCCAAGAGCAAGATAAGGTACTTGGAAGCACCCACATCAAATGAAGTGATGCTGGTGCTAAATATGTGGTAGAAACCACTGATGTCTTCATTAACTTGGAGAAGGCTGGGACTCACTGAAAGTATGGAGCCCAAGGGTCATCATCATCCCTGTCCCTTCTGCCACTGTCCACATGTTTGTGCATAGATCATGAGAATTATGACCATCACCTCAATATCATCAGTATTGTCAGCAATGCCTGCTCTACCACCAGTTGCTTGCCCCCTCTGACCAATGTCACCTAGGATGACTTTAGCAACTCATGATGCCTGCAACTCAAGGCCACTGTCTATGTCATCACTGCCACACAGAAAGTCTCAGATGGCTCCTCTGGAAAGCTGTGGCATGCTGGCTGTGGGGCTTCCCAGAAGACCATCATCCCTGCTTCTATGGGCACTGCTAAGACTATGAACAAGGTCACCCTTTGAACTAAACTGGAAACTCACTGGCTGGCATGGCATCCCTGTCTCAGCTCCAATGTGTCATGGATCTGACCTACAGTTTGGAGAAAGCTGCCAAATATGATGACATCAAGAAGGAAGGTGGTGAAGCAGGCAACAGAAGGTCCCCTAAAGGGCATCCTGGATGACACAGAGGAACAGGATGCCTCCTGTAATTTTAACAGTGATACATCCTCTTCACCTTTGATGCTGGGGTTGGGATCACCCTCAGTGACTGCTCTGTGAAGCACATTTCCTGCTATGACAATGAGTTTGGCTAGAGCAAAAGGGTGGTGGGCTTTATTGTCCATGTGGTTTCCCAGGAATAAGAGCTCTCTGAACCACAAGCCTCAGTGAAAACAAGAGAGGGAAAAAAGAGGTCCTCAGCTGTTGAGGAGCCTTTGCCCCAGCTCAATCCCCCTCAAAAGTTTCCATGCCAGATTTCCTGAAGAAAAGGGAGCCCATTAGGGAGCCCTACCTGGTCATGTATCATCAATAAAGAAAAATGTACATAGTCAAAAAGGAAAAAAAAAGAAAGAAATGCTTTATAAACATTTAGAAATGGATGTGGAGATCAGCAGGAACTAGGAAAAGTTTACAAAGAATGAGTCAGGTCAGTCTAGCTTCATTCCCCTTTGGACAAAAATTCTAAAAGAGCGGCTTATGTTCATCTGGGTTAAGCAATGCATTTGGCAGTCACAACAGAAACATAACCTTGATAATCATACAAGGAAATAGACTTATGAGTGCCTAAAAACCATATCAAAGAGCCTAGTTACTTGACTGACTAAATCTTAGAGCACAATTTTCTATTGCTTTTCAAAGATCTCTTTTTCTCCCCTCTTCTTTCTTTTTAAAAATAGCTATTGCATTTGCGTATCTACTAAATGTTAGGCATTGTGATTATCCCTTGACATAAACTCTATTCTCACAATAATCAAAGAGATAGATATTCTTCAAATTTTAATATTACCTAAACTATAAGACTGGGTCCAAGGTCACCAAGCTAGAGTCAGGAAGTATAAGCTTTTGAAATATGCAAAGTACATGAAGCTATAGAGAGAAAAAAAAATGTTGCATTATAGACTCAGGCCCTAATAGAATCTAAACTCATTAGTGAAAAGTGAAAGTGAAGTTGTTCAGTTGTGTCCAACTCTTTGCGACCCTGTGGACTGTAGCCTACCAGGCTTCTTTGTCCATGGGATTCTCCAGGCAAGAATACTGGAGTGGGTTACCATTTTCTTCTCCAGGGGATCTTCCCGACCCAGAGACTGAACCCAGGTTTCCCACACTGGAGGCAGATGCTTTAACCTCTGAGCCACCAGGGAAGCCCCAAACTTATTAGTACTTTAGTACATATAATATTCATAGATATTAATATTTTTTAGCAAGCTTATTGTGAGTTGGTAGTGTTGACATGGCTGCTGAGAAAATGAAAAGATTCTTACTTCTTATTGTAAATAAGACTATCTGTAGAAAGGGAAGTGGTATGCTTGTGGGTTTGTTTTTTTTTCCCCAATATTTTCAGTTCCAAACTCTATACCTTAATATGGGATGCACCTGTTAGGATTTTTTCCCTCTGTTAATTACAGAGACTCCATATGCAAGGAGGGAATTTTTTATTTATATAGCTGGCAAGAGTTTTCAGTTAACCTATAAACCTGGAGAAAGAGCTGATAAAACCTTGACTTGAAGGATGGAAAATAGAGTCTTAGAGCCAGTTTCTCCTCTCTGCTTATCACTGCTCATTTTATATGTTGGTCTTATCCTCTGTTATTTCATATAGGCCTTCTCCACTGGCAGAGGACATTTCTATTAAGAGTCTCAGATTAGCTGTTCCAGTGAAAAGAGAAAGCTTCTTTTGGCCCAACAGCCTGATGACAATCTCTGAGAAGAATTCTGTTTTGGCCATGCTATAGCCATATAGAAACCTTTGTCCCAATCACTATTATCAGAGAGATGGGGTAATATGGTTGGCCATGATTTCATCCTATGATCACTTTCATGGCCCGTGGCAGCACAGAGTGTGGGAGAAAGCAGAATCTGTTACTAGAAGAGGATGAAGAGCTGCCTGAGCACATCACACTTGGTACATTAACCTTCAACGTGTTCTGAAAGGAACAGGGAAAGGAAAGAGAATTGAAACTCTGATGAAGATGAGATGAAGAAATAGAGATAGTTATTCTTTAAAAAAAAGGAAAGTTCAGAGAGACAAAAGGTTTGCTAAAAAAAGAAACATAAACAATGTCTACATAGGTCAAGGGACAGAATCTAAACATCTCCATTGGAAGAAGTATTTCATTTTAAAGATGATTTCAACTTTATGATATTTTAACTTTCAAAGACCCAAAGCTGACCAAGGTGTCTCTAGATGGAATAGATGGAATGCCTTGCCATTTTCATTTGAAGGTATAAGATGTTTTACCACTTACCAGGGGAAGTTGCAGATGGGTTTATTAGGATCTGACAAATGGCTAGACTAAATTACTTTAAGTAAGAGAGAAACAATGGCTAAACCTAGATTTTAAAGTCAAATATAAACATGAATCTGAGTTTTGGTTTTTATTATTTACATGAAAGCTTCCCTCATAGCTTAGTTAGTAAAGAACCTACCTGCATTTCAGACACCAGGGTTCGATCCCTGGGTCTGGAAGACCCCCTGGAGAAGGAAATGGCAACCCATTTTAGTAAGCATTCTTGCATGGAGAATCCCATAGACAAATGAACCTTGCAGGCTACAGTCCATGGGGTTGCAAGAGTCGGACATGACTTATTAATTAAACCACAACAGCCCATCTGTGTGAACTTGGACAAACTGACTACTTTCTTTGAGCCTCATTTTTTTTTTTT
>SJYC01127471.1:0-40358 GCA_006408675.1 Madoqua kirkii | reverse complement strand
GGACTTGATGGACGTGAGTCTGAGTGAACTCCGGGAGTTGGTGATGGACAGGGAGGCCTGGCATGCTGCGATTCATGGGGTCTCAAAGAGTTGGACACGAGTGAGTGACTGTACTGAATTGAACTAATGTTGGAGGAACATCTATGCATTTAGTGGATATTTTCCTTATTTATGTGGTTTATATAATCTTAGCCAAGGCAAGCACAGGGTTAGCAAATAAATCTTCCATTTCCCTAAGAAAATGTAGGAAAATGAAAGCTGCACATTACATTTTGTTTCAGTACCAGTTGAGTTTGGTTTTCCTTTTTTAGGACTCTCATTTATCTATGCACTACCCTGGGCTTCTCAGGTGGCTCAGTGGTAAAGTGTCCATCTACCAATGCGGAAGATGTGGGTTTGATCCTTGGGTCGGGAAGATCCCCAAAAGGAGGAAAAAGGATACCCATTCCAGTATTGTTGTTGGAGAACTCTATGGACAAAGGAGCCTGGCAGGCTATAGTCCATGGGGTTGCAAAGAGTCGAACATGACTGAATGACTGAGCACACATACACACACATCCTGGGTTTGCCTTGTTTTTTAAAGTGCCATTGACTATTGACAAATATTTGAAGTAACTGTGACAAGCCAGAAAGACTGAATGTTTTTCAAATTTGTGCTTAGGATTTTGCAAGCTTTTATACATTTTTTCCTAATACCTGAACCCCAAAGATACAGTACATCAAAAGCCCTTGGCCAGCAAGGAAGTAAATCCTGGAGACTTGTATCACACTGCTTATATTTCATGACTATGTACTGATAGAATTCAAACTCACTTTGAACATTACTTGTTACCCAAGTATAGGATCCAGTTTCCATTTTGCTCACTTTCTTATATTTATTTGATCTATGCTATCATCTGAAAGCTGGGCCACAAGTAGATCAAACCAGTCAATCCTAAACGAAGTCATTCCTTGAATATTCATTGGAAGGACTGATGCTGAAGCTGAAGCACCAATATTTTGGCCACCCGATGTAAACAGCCAGTTCATAGGAAAAGACCCTGATGCTGGTAAAGGCTGAAGGCAAAAGGAGAAGCTGATGGCAGAGGATGAGACAGATAGCATCACCAACTCAATGGACATGATTTGAGAAAACTCTAGGAGATAGTGAAGTTCACTCAGACTCACGTCCATCGAGTCCGTGATGCCATCCAGCCATCTCATCTTCTGTTGTCCCCTTCTCCTCCTGCCCTCAATCCCTCCCAGCATGAGTCTTTTCCAATGAGTTAACTCTTTGCATGAGGTGGCCAAAGTACTGAAGTTTCAGCTTTAGCATCATTCCTTCCAAAGAAATCCCAGGGTTGATCTCCTTCAGAATGGACTGGTTGGATCTCCTTGCAGTCCAAGGGACTCTCAAGAGTCTTTTTCAACACCACAGTTCAAAAGCATCAATTCTTCAGTGCTCAGCCTTCTTCACAGTCCAACTTTCACATCCATACATGACCACTGGAAAAACCATAGCCTTGACTAGATGGACCTTAGTCTGCAAAGTAATGTCTCTGCTTTTGAATATGCTATCTAGGTTGGTCATAACTTTTCTTCCAAGGAGTAAGCGTCTTTTAATTTCATGGCTGCAGTCACCATCTGCAGTGATTTTGGAGCCCAGAAAAATAAAGTCTGACACTGTTTCCCCATCTATTTCCCATGAAGTGATGGGACCGGATGCCATGATCTTTATTTTCTGAATGTTGAGTTTTAAGCCAACTTTTTCATGCTCCTCTTTCACCTCAAGAGGCCCTTTAGCTCTTCTTCACTTTCTGCCACAAGGGTGGTGCCATTTGCATATCTGAGGTTATTGATATTTTTCCCGGCAATCTTGATTCCAGCTTGTGCTTCTTCCAGTCCAGCATTCCTCATGATGTACTCTGCATAGAAGTTAAATAAGCAGGCTGACAATATACAGCCTTGACATACTCCTTTTCCTATTTGGAACCAGTCTGTTGTTCCATGTCCAGTTCTAACTGTTGCTTCCTGATCTGCATACAGATTTCTCAAGAGGCAGGTCAGGTGGTCTGGTATTCCCATCTCTTTCAGAATTTTCTACAGTTTATTGTGATCCACACAGTCAAAGGCTTTGGCATAGTCAATCAAACAGAAATAGATGTTTTTCTGGAACTCTTTTGCTTCTTCCATGATCCAGCAGATGTTGGCAATTTGATCTCTGGTTTCTCTGCCTTTTCTAAAACCAGCTTGAACATTAAGAAGTTCACGGTTCACGTATTGCTGAAGCTTGGCTTGGAGAATTTTGAGCATTACTTTACTAGCATGTGAGATGAGTGCAACTGTGCAGTAGTTTGAGCATTCTTTGGCATTGCCTTTCTTTGGATTTGGAATGAAAATTGACCTCTTCCAGTGCAAGGGACTCTCAAGATTTTCTCCAATATCATAGTTCAAAAGCATCAATTCTTCAGCACTCAGCTTTCTTTATAGTCCAACTCTCACATCCATACATGACCACTGGAAAAACCATAGCTTTGACTAGATGGAACTTCGTTGGCCAAAGCTTTATTTGTGATGAAAGTTTAGAATGGAAGCTCATATATATGGGGGAATTAAAAAGCAATTTAAAAGGAAACCTTACTAGGGTTAACAGATTAGAGTTAGGAAAGATGGAAACTAAGGACTCATGTGATCGATCCAGAATTGTGTCAAGTTGTATATGTTACAGCAAAGAATCTGTAAAGAATTCATAAAGAATGTGCTAGAGATAAAATGAAGCACAAGTCAATTTGGAGAGCTCTATTTTCATATGTCAAGGTTTCTCTTTTCCACAACCTACCATGTTCCAAGGAGATTCAGAGTAGGACCTTAGAAGGAGGAAGAAGCCCTCAAAAATGTCAGCTTAAACCTTATAAAAAACCTCTCTATTAACTTCATTAAATTATCTAAACATTATGTTCCGTAATACTGATTCATGCTTTTAAAGTAAAGTGTTTATTGCTTTTTGATCATAGAGATATACCTCTGAGATAAAATAAAAGGTGTGGCAAGATAAAAAATTACTGTGTTCTTTAGGAGTATACAGGACCTTCCAGGAATCTGAGCACTTGAAGAAAAGATACAGAAATAACATTTTAAAAATTATTTATTCTCAGAATAGTTTTGAAATGTCTATGCTTGAAATGAAGCTCATGACTTCTCAGGTCTTTGTTAAATACCTTACTGCTGCTACTGTTGCTAAGACGCTTCAGTCGTGTCCGACTTGTGTGACCCCAGAGACGGTAGCCCACCAGGCTCCTCCGTCTCTGGGATTCTCCAGGCAAGAATACTGGAGTTGGGTGCCATTGCCTTCTCCAATGCATGAAAATGAAAAGTGAAAGTGAAGTCGCTCAGTTGTGCCGACTGTTAGCGACCCGATGGACTGCAGCCCACCAGGCTCCTCCGTCCATGGGATTTTCCAGGCAAGAGTACAGAAGTGGGCTGCCATTGCCTTCTCCTTACTAAGTCTCTTTAAATTGAGGCATATTAAATTTTATGGAATTTTAGTAAAATTTTCTCAGCCTATTAAAAGGACACATACGTCATAAAAGAGGGGAAGAAGTTTTCAGAAGCAGGCGCAATGGCAGAAGTTACAATTTCTCAAAAGAAAAAAATAATTAAAAGCTAAAAAATAACCATGGAAAAAGTACTACAATAATAACAATGTTCAAAATAGGGGCGAGGAATCATTAAAAACATTGAAATTCTATGTAGCATTATTCTTAAAAAAGTAGGAAATTTGTAATCATATATTTGCTTTAAAAATAATTACAATTTTAAAATGGCATTTCAATCTTTGATAGCTTTTTATCTTTTGAGAGATCCAGGTATACCAACCTCGACTCTTAATGGTTATATAACTGATAAAATGTCACTGAACTGTTAATATGTTCAGTTATCCAAATAAATATTATGGGTGTAGGTTACCTATGAGAAAGTCTCAATAGTGGATCAGGTTTTATAATAATATCTAAAATTATTAATACCTCCTCTTATTCTCTTTCAAATAAAATGTGTTCAGGAATGTAAACTTACCTAAATATTAATTGAGCAAATATAATAGAAAGAAGTATGTGACTTATTGCCCTCTCTGATACGATTAAAAACTGACTTTACCAATAATGAAAGCATCATTCCATATATGCAATGTGCTTTTTTTTTTTTTTAATTTTTATTTTTTGTTTAATGCTTATTCCATTTCACAGCACTGCATTGGTTCTGCCATACATTGACATGAATCAGCCACAGGTGTGGACGATCTCCCCATGTTAAAGCCCCCTCCCACCTCCCTTCCCTGCCCATCCCCCCGGTTCATCCCATACACCGGCACCAAGCATCCTATATCCTGTATTGAACATAGACTGGTGCTTCATCTCCCATATGATTGTATACATGTTTTGTTGTCCTTCTCCCAGATCTTCCCACCCTCTCCCTCTCCCTCTGAAGCCAACAGTCCGTTCTATACCTCTGTGTCTCTTATATTGTCTCACTTTCAGGGTCATCATTATTGTCTTCTAAATTCCATATATATGTGTCAGTATACTGTATTGGTGTTTTTCTTTCTGGCTTACTTCACTCTGTATAATCGGCTCCAGTTTCATCCATCTCGTTAGAACTGCGTCAAACTTATTCTTTTTGAGGGCTGAGTAATACTCCATTGTGTATATGTACCAAAGCTTTCTTATCCATTCATCTGCTGATGGACATCTGGGTTGTTTCCATGTCCTGGCAATTATAAACATTGCTGCAATGAACATTGGGGTACACGTGTCTCTAACGCTGGGGTGTTTAATATGCTGACGAATAACCTTTAACCCATTAATCTTAAGTCATCCTCATATTCTCATTCAGTCCTCACCACATGGATTCAGTTGCCAGTCAAGACAGCATCCTTCAGAACCCAGAGATAATAAAATTTCTGTATCATCTACCTGGAGGGCTGGAACATCTTCCTTCATTACCTATGTAACCAGAAACCACCATAGAGTAGTCATAGGTTAAACTTCACATAATTGTTAATTCAAGTCTTACATTAATATCTTATGATCACAGCTCTAAAAATGATCTGCTTTGGATCTGCCAGACTCCAAAGGCTGTTTCTTTTCTATTTTTCAAATATGGGACTTTTTCTTAGGGAAATTGTAGAAGAGTCAATGTATTTAATGTAGGGAAGAGAAGAATTAGACCCAAGAGTACCTTTCTGTGTGTGGACATCCCAGTGGGGTGAGGTAGGGAGAGAGGCAAGACAGGTATATGAGTAATGATTAATTTTAAGGAAATAGAAATAAGGAAGTATAAAAATGAGAAACCTCATTACTTTCCTCTGCTATTTTGCTTGCAGAATGACTGCATGTAAGATGAAATGTAAGTGCTTTGGGACTGTCTCTAGAGAAAAAAACTGTAATATAATTTATGATGAAATGAACAAAACATAATTTTAAATTTCTCAGAAAAATCCCATGAAGTCTAGTAAAGTTAAAATTAAGTTCTTCTAATAAACATAATTTATATTGACTCTCAATATATTTCATATGTGTTTATCTCATATTTGTAGTTTGTGCTTAAAAATACAATTTAGTGATAATTATTATAAAAATCATAGTAAAGATGATCGAATAGTAATTACATGTTAGACACTACTTTAGGCACTTTATGTGATTTTTCATTTACTATTCATGATAGTCATATGAAGAAGATAATTTGATTCCTATCTTTTTACATGTTAGAAAAATGAGATGTACTTGAGCAATTTATCTAGATTCTCCACAGATCATATATAGCATATCCAGAATTTGAACCCAGATCTGTCAGATTTCAGAACCTGAATTCTGCTCAAATTCTTTTTTTTGCTGTTGTTAAATTTCATTTTCTATACATGCATGAAGTCCTATTCTATAACATTCAAATGTGCATTAAGAATGTAAAACCATGGAGATGATTAGGTACTCAGAAAATTAGTCACACAATAGCTGAATGAGCATTTGAACAAACAGTGGTATTAAACTTTAAAGAATATATAACTCAATACAGAGAAATACAATAATGCTCATATGAATAATAATAGAATGTATACATCTTTAAAGTTTCCAAACTGCTTATTGTACATTTAATCTTCTTTGTTTTGGAAACATCCCTGTGAGGGGGCAATTGTATTCTCATTACATTTTATGGGTGAAAAAAACTAAAGCTCAGTTTTATTACTTTGTCCAACTTAATACAATATTAGGTGGCAGATTCTAAACTTGAGTCAAGGTCCTGCAGCTTGTGGTCCTAATCCTCTTTTAACACAGGAGTTAGCCTTGGGAATCGATCACACCAAATTTATTACTGATTTATTTCCTGACTTCTGGCTTGCCCTAAACATATATATTCTAGAAGCAAAGTTCTTTTTTACCTCCTGTTGGAATTTTATATGATCACATTTATTTTATAGCCTAAGTCATTATTTCACTGCTCTGAGTCCTTCTCCAGTGCTCAGACGCCCTAAGCTATTCTGGGAGTGTGTTCCTGCCCTATATTTAAGGCATTCCTTTGAAAATTAGATGAGTGGTAACCTTATTAATATTTCATATTCTCAATCCTGCTTGAATTGATAATATTGCAGTAATTTTAGGGTGAAATAATGTAACATAACATGCATTGAGAGTAAGTATTCCTGTCAGAGAATTAATAAAACTTAGTTGTGAGAGGGAAAAAAAATAATTCTCACTGTTTCAGCCCCAATTCAGGAGGATTTAGCCTTTTTATCCCCCCTATGCAAGCTGCCACATTACTAAATAAAGTATCTTTATGTGCTGGAGTGAAAAGAAATGCTAGATCACTATTCACCATAGCTGAATATAGAACTGTGGAGTCTTATGTATCCCCACAGAGGTGCACTGGGATCCGTGAACCACTGTGGCATTAGCAGGGACCCAAGAAATGGGCTGTTTCAGTAGGATGGGCCAGCTGACCCTCCAGGGTGGCTCTGTGAAGGGCAAGCACATACATTCATTTATTCTTTTTTTTCCCTTTTTTAAAAATTGAAATTTATTTGTTTTAATCGGAGGCTAATTATAATATTGTATTGGTTTTGCCATATATCAACATGAATCCGCCACTGGTGTACACGTGTTCCCCATCTAAGACCAATATCAATGCCGTGGGTTCTATATATGCTTAAGATGCTAATTCCCAAGGAACAGAGGGGCTGAGCCTTCTTTACTGAAGTGGGATCCAGCATGCAAACTTGGTCTCATCCACTCTTTCTACTTACCCAGTGCTGTGTCCTGCTGTTCTGAGCAATTTAAGACACAGAAACATTGGCAAATTTAAAGACAGGTTACTACTAACATGTAGGTACACAAAGGGATTCAAAAAGTGAAAAAAATACATAAATGATTGTTTCACCAGCTGTACAAATTTACAGTCTTATTTTCATACAGTATCTCAAGATCTGTTTAGAAAGATAACAATTGATTTATTCAAAAAAATCTAAATATACCCCAAGTATATATTATTTCAAAGTAGACATGGTTAAAGCTCAAATTACTTTTGTTTCCATGCTTTAAATACATTAATTATGTACCAAAGCTTTCTTATCCATTCATCTGCTGATGGACATCTGGGTTGTTTCCATGTCCTGGCAATTATAAACATTGCTGCAATGAACATTGGGGTACACGTGTCTCTAACGCTGGGGTGTTTAATATGCTGACGAATAACCTTTAACCCATTAATCTTAAGTCATCCTCATATTCTCATTCAGTCCTCACCACATGGATTCAGTTGCCAGTCAAGACAGCATCCTTCAGAACCCAGAGATAATAAAATTTCTGTATCATCTACCTGGAGGGCTGGAACATCTTCCTTCATTACCTATGTAACCAGAAACCACCATAGAGTAGTCATAGGTTAAACTTCACATAATTGTTAATTCAAGTCTTACATTAATATCTTATGATCACAGCTCTAAAAATGATCTGCTTTGGATCTGCCAGACTCCAAAGGCTGTTTCTTTTCTATTTTTCAAATATGGGACTTTTTCTTAGGGAAATTGTAGAAGAGTCAATGTATTTAATGTAGGGAAGAGAAGAATTAGACCCAAGAGTACCTTTCTGTGTGTGGACATCCCAGTGGGGTGAGGTAGGGAGAGAGGCAAGACAGGTATATGAGTAATGATTAATTTTAAGGAAATAGAAATAAGGAAGTATAAAAATGAGAAACCTCATTACTTTCCTCTGCTATTTTGCTTGCAGAATGACTGCATGTAAGATGAAATGTAAGTGCTTTGGGACTGTCTCTAGAGAAAAAAACTGTAATATAATTTATGATGAAATGAACAAAACATAATTTTAAATTTCTCAGAAAAATCCCATGAAGTCTAGTAAAGTTAAAATTAAGTTCTTCTAATAAACATAATTTATATTGACTCTCAATATATTTCATATGTGTTTATCTCATATTTGTAGTTTGTGCTTAAAAATACAATTTAGTGATAATTATTATAAAAATCATAGTAAAGATGATCGAATAGTAATTACATGTTAGACACTACTTTAGGCACTTTATGTGATTTTTCATTTACTATTCATGATAGTCATATGAAGAAGATAATTTGATTCCTATCTTTTTACATGTTAGAAAAATGAGATGTACTTGAGCAATTTATCTAGATTCTCCACAGATCATATATAGCATATCCAGAATTTGAACCCAGATCTGTCAGATTTCAGAACCTGAATTCTGCTCAAATTCTTTTTTTTGCTGTTGTTAAATTTCATTTTCTATACATGCATGAAGTCCTATTCTATAACATTCAAATGTGCATTAAGAATGTAAAACCATGGAGATGATTAGGTACTCAGAAAATTAGTCACACAATAGCTGAATGAGCATTTGAACAAACAGTGGTATTAAACTTTAAAGAATATATAACTCAATACAGAGAAATACAATAATGCTCATATGAATAATAATAGAATGTATACATCTTTAAAGTTTCCAAACTGCTTATTGTACATTTAATCTTCTTTGTTTTGGAAACATCCCTGTGAGGGGGCAATTGTATTCTCATTACATTTTATGGGTGAAAAAAACTAAAGCTCAGTTTTATTACTTTGTCCAACTTAATACAATATTAGGTGGCAGATTCTAAACTTGAGTCAAGGTCCTGCAGCTTGTGGTCCTAATCCTCTTTTAACACATGAGTTAGCCTTGGGAATCGATCACACCAAATTTATTACTGATTTATTTCCTGACTTCTGGCTTGCCCTAAACATATATATTCTAGAAGCAAAGTTCTTTTTTACCTCCTGTTGGAATTTTATATGATCACATTTATTTTATAGCCTAAGTCATTATTTCACTGCTCTGAGTCCTTCTCCAGTGCTCAGACGCCCTAAGCTATTCTGGGAGTGTGTTCCTGCCCTATATTTAAGGCATTCCTTTGAAAATTAGATGAGTGGTAACCTTATTAATATTTCATATTCTCAATCCTGCTTGAATTGATAATATTGCAGTAATTTTAGGGTGAAATAATGTAACATAACATGCATTGAGAGTAAGTATTCCTGTCAGAGAATTAATAAAACTTAGTTGTGAGAGGGAAAAAAAATAATTCTCACTGTTTCAGCCCCAATTCAGGAGGATTTAGCCTTTTTCTCCCCCCTATGCAAGCTGCCACATTACTAAATAAAGTATCTTTATGTGCTGGAGTGAAAAGAAATGCTAGATCACTATTCACCATAGCTGAATATAGAACTGTGGAGTCTTATGTATCCCCACAGAGGTGCACTGGGATCCGTGAACCACTGTGGCATTAGCAGGGACCCAAGAAATGGGCTGTTTCAGTAGGATGGGCCAGCTGACCCTCCAGGGTGGCTCTGTGAAGGGCAAGCACATACATTCATTTATTCTTTTTTTTCCCTTTTTTAAAAATTGAAATTTATTTGTTTTAATCGGAGGCTAATTATAATATTGTATTGGTTTTGCCATATATCAACATGAATCCGCCACTGGTGTACACGTGTTCCCCATCTAAGACCAATATCAATGCCGTGGGTTCTATATATGCTTAAGATGCTAATTCCCAAGGAACAGAGGGGCTGAGCCTTCTTTACTGAAGTGGGATCCAGCATGCAAACTTGGTCTCATCCACTCTTTCTACTTACCCAGTGCTGTGTCCTGCTGTTCTGAGCAATTTAAGACACAGAAACATTGGCAAATTTAAAGACAGGTTACTACTAACATGTAGGTACACAAAGGGATTCAAAAAGTGAAAAAAATACATAAATGATTGTTTCACCAGCTGTACAAATTTACAGTCTTATTTTCATACAGTACCTCAAGATCTGTTTAGAAAGATAACAATTGATTTATTCAAAAAAATCTAAATATACCCCAAAGTATATATTATTTCAAAGTAGACATGGTTAAAGCTCAAATTACTTTTGTTTCCATGCTTTAAATACATTAATAGTCATTAACAGTGAGCTTTAAATCCTTTTAAAATAAAATAACTTATTTCGCCTTGAGCATGCTCTATTTTTTCCAGGCAAGAGTGCTGGAGTGGGTTGCCATTTCCTTCTCCAGGGGATCTTCCTGACCCAGGAATCGAACCCAGGTCTCCTGCATTGCAGGCAGACGCTTTACCGTGTTTTATTTTTTTCAGTGCTCATTTTTTCCATCCATTCTTTAGTTTATTCATTCTTTCAAATTGAGAAGTTTATCACATATTTTGTAGTCTTTATTGAATTTCCTATACTATTGCTTCTGTCTTATGTTTTGGTTTTATGGCCACAAGGCATGTGGGATCTTACCTCCCAACCAGGGATCAAACTCATACCCTCCAGATTGGTAGGTGAAGTGTTAACCACTGGACTGCAAGGGAAGTTCTTATCATCATATATATTTTAAAGTGATATTGTTCATGTTCAGCTCTTTTATCATACTTGCTATTTTCTAAATATGAAATTTTTCATATTGCATGGTCCTCCATACATTTCTCCCTTAATCTACTGTTGAATCTTCACAATGTTTTGCACATGAGAAGAGAGAAGGGTCAGGACAGGGAAAAGTCACTTCAATAAATCGTTTAATACATAGAACTAGACAGCAGCTGTGAACCTCAATGAAGCAGTGAATGAAAAACTGGGTTTCCTGACCTTCATGGGTCTCCATGTCTATCTACTGCATGGCTACCGGATTCTTTGACAGAACAAGCATATTAGATGTATTCCAGCCCTTAAGCTACCCATTCAGGGTTATTAATTTGTTAAATTATTTTAGGCATTTAATTTTGATGTCTCATTTTGAAAGAGCTCATTTCTAGTCTTTATTTCCTGGCAAGGCTTTCTGAATATCTGGGATTGTCTAAAATTCAGCATATAACTTGTCAAGAAGATAAATGATGTCCTAAAAAGAACTGATATGCTTTTGAAAGAACTGATATGCTTTACCAAGTTTCTCCCATTACCAGGTATGACATAGCCATTGAGGGGAGCAGAGGCCGAACAGAGAAGCATGGTGAGGTGAAGTTGGCTTTCCACCTGTTAAATTGTATGTTTCCATTGTTGAGTTCAGTTGGTTGGTAAAAATAAACTGTAAGACTTCATTCCTATAACCATTTCCTTGGAACTGTCCTCCATCCACCTCATTTATTTTTAAAAACCACCTGTTGAACAGAAATTCTGTAAAAGGTCCACATGTTCAGGTGGAAATTTTTAGTCAGTTTGCTAAAAATCCCAGGTTTCCCTCTTTTTAGACACATCATAGGAGTATTGTTGTTGTTCTTTAGTTGTTAAATTGTGTTTGACTCTTTTCGACTATAGCCCACTAGGCTCCTCTGAGCAAAGATTTTCAGGCAAGAATATTAAAGTGCATTGCCATTTCCTTCATAGGGGCATCTTCCTGACCAAGGGATCGAATGTACATCCCCAGCTTGGTAGGTGGATTCTATTCCACTGAGTCACTTGGAAAGCCCTCATAGGAGTATATCCCTTGCTTTCTTGTTGGTGATGCATTATGTGCCTTGATGTGACCAAAAATTACTAAATTAAATTTAATTTAATTGCTAATGTGACACCCTCCTAATTTCTTTTTTTTTTCTTCTAAGGACCCAGCAGAGTTTCAGATAGTGATCTTTCCATTATCCATGATCCTCCACTAAGAGCAAACTGAACAGTAACCCATAGTCAACCCATGGTCACATGTATCATGAGCATAAACCTTTGCTGTGTCAAGACACTGAGAACTGAGTTTGTGCTCACTGGAGCATGACCTCATCCCTCCTAACTGATGTCCTGTGTAACTTGAACATTTCAATACTTTTTAAAAGTTTCAGTTTTATCCTTTAAAATACTTTAATACTGCAACATGGCTCATTTTCTAATACCTGAGTTCCATAGAGTTTCCATTGTTAAATGAATGTTTTCCTAGTTGTAGATGAAAGATCATGAGTTGAAAGACTCTGTAGAGTTTATCCTGAACCTTGACAAGGAATAATGACATTAAACATCAATCACATGGTAATTTGCAGTTATCATTGGGCTGTTATTGTGTCTTTATTAAAGGCAAAACTTCAAATACGTGTGAGAAATCATTTTTGCATTCTGATACGACTATGCTTGCATGCTCAAAAAAAACTTGGGAGTCGATAAATTCCACTGGGAAATAGTCATTAAAATACATGAGTATCTGCTGCTGGTTCAGAATATTGACATAAGTTCACTTGTTTTTCTGTGTATTACCATGCTTCAGAGCATGTTAAATATAGTTTAATGCCTGCATGAGACTCAGAGAACATGGACATTTTTGATCAGGCATCTATGGATTATTCTACAGTTTCATCTGGGCACTTGATTCCATTGATGACAAAAATCATTCACTGAGGTCTCATTTCCTTTCTGTGTAGGGAAGAATGAAGTCCCTAGCAAATGTCTTTCTCTATTATATCTGAAAGCTCCCCAGTTATACTTCAGTTTTAAACTCTTATCCACCTCATCTTCAATCTGTTGTGTTTGGGGTTGAAAAAATATATCAAAAGAATTTCCACTGTACTCTAACTTTGAGGATTTAAAGTCCAATCTTGAAACTTTATCTTTTGAAAGGTATCATGCACTGGGAATCACAATTTTCCATAGCACCTAAGTAATGACACTGGTTCTGTTAATGTTCATGCTTGAGAATCAAGTAGTATTCAAATATCTTTCTCTCATTAGACATTTAAAGGCTTCTTGTTCAATCTCCAGCAGGGGCAAGGAGATAGAGAAAATGAAAGAACTGAAGATAAAAATCATGAGATCTTATGACAAAGGAAATCGGTTATAATTTGATGGCAGAAAAACTGGAGTACAAGGTTGAAAATGTTAAGACATAATCACACACCAAAAAGCAAAGGGTGAAAATCTTGTTGGCTAAATTAATATTTAGAAACCTAACACACAAATGGATTTGGTACAGTAACTGTAAAGGCATTTCTGAATTTCATCATCTTCACATTAATTTTCTGAGCACTTCTGGAGAACCGGATAGATGCCAGGCACAATGAGGCCTTGTGAGGTGCTGATTCATGCAAGTCAATCAATGCATTGTTACAGTTAAGTTTTTTTTTTCTTTCTTTTTTTTTTTTTTTGAGTAAAAGGGGAAAAATACCAAGATGAGGCTCTGACATTTCACTTTTCATGTGAGAAAAAGAAGTGTATATATTATCTTCATTTCATCTAATTTTATAAAAGTCAGGTTCTAATTCTTATTTCTGCACAGTGATGGGAAAGGTAGGTTAGGGGCAAATTACGTGCTTAGTAAAAGAAAGTTCAGAAAGAGAAGACATTAATTTATAGGGGACTGAAAATATAAAGATAATATTTCAAAATTTCCTTTTATGCAAAGGCCAAATCCCGGTACATCTTCTCGTTTCTGTGGCTATAGAATTCTGCTTTGTAACGCACAAGAGGTTGCCATCGTGTGAGGCAAGGCAAACTTCTTTAAGGACAATCAGAGTGAAATTCATCTTGATAGAGATGGCAAAGCATGATACAGATGGCATGGCTGTGGCTTATTTGCATCCACTAAGCAATTTTACAGCAAGAGCCACTAGGATCCACGGACAACACGTGTTTGTTAAGGCCTCTGCAGCAGAAACATGTCTGGCATTTCCTTTAAGACATCCCTGATCACATCTGTCCCTCGCATCATAAGATGTCCCCTTAAGAGGTGATCTGTGAGTTGTAACGAGTGAATCCTGAGCAGCTAAATGGGTCTGGGCACGGTAGGCATGGTGACTGGGACAACTTGTCATATCGCTGCTGTGATTGGTGTTCTTCCCTGTGTGCACTTCTCCGCAGTAGACCAGGTCTCTGTACCCTGTGGAAATCAAGCAATGCCATACTGCTCACTTGGGCCAATGGACCATGAAGTCTAATGAAGAAGATCATTGCCAATGTCCTGGAGGGAAGAAAACATGAGTCAGAGACTCAGCCAATTTAAAGTGGTTGATATATATATATATATAATGTAAACCACTGATAGGTGGGACTAACAAAAAAAACAAGGAAGTCTTGCCATTTGTTAAGGTCCATGGGTGGATCTTAAGGACATTATGCCAACTGATATAAGTCAGACAGAGAAAGATGCATACCATATGAGCTGTCTTTTATGTGAAATCTGAAGACAAAATGAAACAAAACACCTCACAGATACAGAGAACAGATTAGTGATTACCAGAGAAAAGGTAGGGGGAGCAAAATGGGTGAAAGTAGTCAAAAGCTACAAACTTTTTAGTTATTAAAAAAAAAAAAGTCCTGTGAATGTAGTGTAATGTGATTATAGTTAATATTACTGATTGTATTTTTGAAAGGTTTTTAGGGAGTAAATATTAAAAGATGCAGTCATAAGGAAAAAGTGTAACTAAGTGTGGTGTTGAAGGAGGAAACAGACAGAACAGGCTCTATCTTGAAGGCAGGACTTTATCTTGGGCCGGACTGTGGACTTTGAGCTATATGCCCAGGATCCATGGAAATGACATACCAACTGGAAAACCAGGCCCCCGGAAAGAAGAGCCCCAAGGCTTGTACCTAGGCTCTCCCTAGCCTAAAAGAATACCCTAATTATCTGTGTAACCAAATAGAATCATAAATTCTATTATGCTTATTGGGGAGTGACCACAGGCCTATTGATAAATGTCCACTGTTAACTACCTAGGCTTAAGGCATATGAATTACAGGTTAACTTTGATTGTATATTTCTTTTCCTTTGTTCAGGGAATTTAAGGAGATGGGTTTGGGCACGTACACTTAGGGTATATAAGGTTTTCACAAAAACTGGTCTGGGTCCTTGGCTAAGAGGAGACGCTTCCTTGGTGGACCCGCTGGTGTACTAAGCTGCACTCCACTATCTGCACTGTCCTTCTGAGTGAGTTTGTTTCCCAGAACATGTGGCTACAGCAGTGTTAGATATTAATTAGACATTGTCATGATCATTGGACAATATAGACAAATATCAAGCCATTATATTGTAAAGTGAAACTAAGGTAATCTTTTATGTCAATTATGTCTCAATTTTTTAAAATATTATTTTTTGTCATAAAAGCAGAGGTCTTTTTTTTAGGGCACAGTTGGAGCTCCTAGGACACTATGGGACTTCAGACTTCAGGTGTCTCAGGGAGTAATATGGGTCCTGCTGAGGGGCAGTGGAAGGTGAGGATGGGTTGAAATGGGTGGCTGCTCAGAGAACAGCCTAATCACACAGGAGGCACTTGCCCTGAGACCACACTTCCCAGAGGAACCGATCGTGTGCGATTCCGAGAAATCTATGGGTGCTTGGTAGGTGAGTCTTGGTCTGAGAAATATCTGTGCACTCCAGGTGCCAGAGGCCCATGTTCCACACTCCTCCATAAGCTGTCTGTCTCACACCATCTGTCAGGCAAACCCTAAAGCTTGTGGATGACTCACCCCCTTTCCACCCGCGCATTCAGAGTCACAGTGCAGCCAAGTGCCAGGAAGAGATGCCAAGCCAAACACAGGTGTACATGGCGCATTCCCCAGGCTGCAAATCTGGAATCCTATGGAAGCCAGAGGAGCCCTGGCAGTCACGTGGGCTTCTAGGTAGGAACCCTGGAACCCTGATCCCACCTCTTCTAAAGTCCAAGGCCAAAGCAACCCAAAAGTGCTACCCTACTTCATGTCTTTGGGACTGGTTGTTCCTCTTATCAGGTGCAAGGAGTTTATAACTGCAGCAGAACCTCCATCCCTATCCTGAAAAATATAGAAATCAAAGATAGAAGTAGATGCTGTAACAACCAAATCCACAGTGAGAGGTGCTGGCTTTGGAAACTGGGATATAGGTAGTAAAAAAAATTCTATGAAGCTGGAGAAATGGCCATTGGTGTTACACTATGGGGAAATATCTTGGGAAAACACTGTTGGTTGCAATAAAGGAAAAGGTAAATATTGTCCCTAATGAACTTGTTTAGTTGCAAAGTTGTGTCCGAATCTTTGCAAGCCTATATATTTCCACGGACAGTAATCCACCATCCTTCTCTGTCCATGGAGTATTTGCAGGCAGAAATACTAGAATGGGTTGCCATTTCCTTCTCCAGGGGATCTTCCCGATCCAGAGACTGAACCCAGTCTCCTGCATTGCAGGCGGTATCCTTACCTGTATGTCACTATGGAATCCACAATGAAGTTATTAGTTTAGGGTTTTTTGTTGTGTTGTTGTTTTTCCAAGTAGGAAATGAGACCATAACATGAATTAGTTACCACTGAATATATTTTTTTTTTCTTAAAAAGTAATGCAACAAAGAGGTGGTCTCAAGAAAGCAAATAAGAAAGATTGCCTGTTTACAAGCAGGAATAAAAGAGCACTTTGACAGCTCAGGAAATCAGGGACCTGCAGGCTTGAATGATGTTATTGATTCTCATCAAATCAGTACAAGATAAAACTGAGGGACCCTTTGAGTGACAGCCTCAGACAAGGGGAAAATCAAGACTTTGCCCATTGCGTCCACAGCTAAAACTAATGAATGAGTCACATGGATTCCAGCAAAATCTTACTAGTCGGTGGAGAAACAATGGCTCAGGGAAATGAAGTTAGGTGTGTGACTCTCTCATAGAAACCCGCCAGGCTCAAGGTATTCACAATGAAATCTAGAAAGGGGCATATGAATGTTCATGCATTGAAGAAATGACAAGACTCAAACAGTAAATAGCCAAGTATACTGGATACTTTCTGTATTATATTGTCTATATTATGTATCACTCGGCTTCCCTGGTAGCTCAGACAGTAAAAAATCTGCCTGTAGTGTAGGAGACCTAGATTTGACCCCTGGGTTGGGAAGATTCCCCTGGAGAAGGGATGGTTATGCACTCAAGTATTCTTGCCAGAATCCTGCAGACAAATAAGCTTGACAGGCTATAGTTGATGGGGTTGCAGAGTCAGACACAACTATCTGTTACACTATTGAATATTCTGTGTGTGTATGCGAGTGTATGTGTACATGCACACACAGCAGGGGTAGTCAGATAGCATATCCTTCTTGCTCCTAGGTCTCAAACAGAAAGAATTGCAGGCAGACTTGGTACAAAGACTCCTAGGTACCACTCAGAGATCCTGGTCTTTGAACCCAAAGCAGAGACAGAACAGGGCTATCGTGTTGTTTTGCTGTGTCAGGGGAACAGAAAGAAGTATTAGTGACTAGAGAGATTGACTTCAGTGCCTATAATTTACTCATCATTTTGATGGCAGGGAGGTTATAACACAGTGCACCTAAAAACATTATCTAATTAAGAAAATGAAGCTAATTAGGAGAATTTCTGTGATATAGAATTTTTTCAGCAACCAGTAGTTTCAGAAAGATACTGGATCAGTGGGTGGTCTTCTTACCCATTTTGACACTGGAGAACATTCAGTTCCATTTCTCTTGCTTTGGAATGCTCCCGATTTACTAATTAAAGATTGTTTTGTTGGGTTCTGAGATTTCAGCCCCATATTACCTAATCACAAGAAATCAATGATCAAGAACCTGGATTCTGAGAAACAGAAGCCTGGAGCAATCATAAGAATTCTTAGTTGCTAAAACTGATGGCATATTGTTACACAGTGCTGTGAGCTTATTGTGACCACGTTTTTGTAGTGCCACATCAAAGAGGTAGTCTTGAAATATCAATGAATTTCAGAAGAACTATAGCTTATGCAAATAGTGCTTTTTTGGTGGTCTTCCTGAAATGGATTTTGTCTTTGGCTTCCCCCAAAGCTTGGAAACAAAACAGCTCAGCTCACATCAAACTATTTGAGAATAATTCTAACAGAATATTTGCTAATTAACTGCGGGCAAAGGTTCAAAGAAGGGATAGATCAACATAATCAGAAGTGGCTCATGGAAAAGCTGAACCATAAAGGGTGAATAAGAATCACATGGGAATGCAGGAGATGCTTCAATTAACAGTAATGTGAGTCTAGGCATGTGGCAGGCATGAGCCTAGCAGGAGAAAAGTATTGGAGATGCCATCTGGAGATGCCAACTACCTAAGGCTAAAGATGTATGTTGAGCACTGGAGAAAGATTAAACAATTATTATTCTAGGCTAACATTATTTTGGCAAATTTTCAGACTGCAAGGAAGCAATAGAGTCTCAACTGTACCTTTAAGAGTAATTATAATAATGTGGTGTGCAGGGAGAATAGGATCAATAGCTTCTCAACCTCTTTAGTGTGACAACTATTCAAATACCTATTTGCCTAAATATTTACATTCTGACTTACAGGGCCCTGGGGTCAAACAGATCAGGGGAGCATCAGTCACATGAAGGCAATGTGACTCACTCCCCTAAAGTTCTGCAGTGTAGAAACCATAATTCTAAATAAGAAATAAGGATTATTGGATAAGTGGCGTAGGGGTGAGAAACTAAAGAGGGCAGTCACCTGAGGATGGGAAACAGAGGGGGTTAAAAAAAAAAAACACAACAGTTAATTCTTATTATGTACTGAAACCTCTGCTTATTGTTTCCACCTGCAAAGTAATGCTATGTTTTATTCTAATTTTACAAACAAGAAAGTTGAAGCACAGAGAGAGTAATTAACTTGCTCTGGTTCGTTTTCAAGCTCAGAACTATGAAGTTTGAACCTAAAGCTAAATCTATCAGATTCCAAATTTTCTTGCTTGTAACCATGATAAAAGACTTTTCCCTTAGTGTTTAAATCCTTTCTCACCTGGCTTCAAGAAACAGAGTCAAGATATTTCTTTATTATCATGAACTATTTCAGTCTTGAAAAGGATTCTAGGTAATTCCTAATTATAATCTTGATTGTTTGACTCTTTTTCTAGTGTTCTAGAATTTTTTTGAAGAATAATAACATTATGAGACTTCCTTGGTAGTCCAGTGGTTAAGACTCTGAGCTTTCATTGCAGAGCACTCAGGTTCTATCCCTGGTTGTGGAACTTAGATCCCCCTTGTCCAGCAGGGACAGCCAAAAAACAATAGCAATACATTAACTAATTAGTTAATTCTATCAGTTCAGTTCAGTCACTCAGTGTGTCTGACTCTTTGCACCCCCATGGGCTACAGCACACCAGGGCTCCATGACCATCATCAACTCTTGGAACTTGCCTGAACTCATGTCCATCAAGTTGGTGGTGCCATCCAATCATCTCATCCTCTGTTATCCCCTTTTCCTCCTGCCTTCAATCTTCTCCAACATCAGGGTCTTTTCTAAGGAGTCAGTTCTTCACATCAGCTAGCCAAAGTATTGGAGCTTCAGCATCAGTCCTTCCAATGAATATTAAGGACTAATTTCCTTTAGGATGGACTGGTTTGATCTCCATGGTATCCAAGGGACTCTCAAGAGTCTTCTCCAACACCACAGTTCACAAGTATCAATTCTTCGGCACTCAGCTTTCTTTATAGTCTAGCTCTTACATCCATACATGACTACTGGGAAAGCCATAGCTTTGTCTATATGGACCTCAGCAAAGTAATGTCTCTGCTTTTAAATATGCTATCTATTTTAATATGTTTGTCATAGCTTTTCTTCCAAGGAGCAAGTGTCTTTTCATTTCATGGCTGCAGTTACCATCTGCAGTGATTTTGGAGCCCAAGAAAGTAAAGTCTGTCAGTATTTTCATTGTTTCCCCATCTATTTGCTGTGAAGTGATGAGACTGGATGCCATGATCTTAGTTTTTTGAATGTTGAGTTTTAAGCCACCTTTTTCATTCTCCTCTTTCAGCTTCATCAAGAGGCTCTTCAGTTCCTCATCACTTTCTGCCATAAGGGTGGTGTCATCTGCTTCTATCTGAGGTTGTTGATATTGCCTTAGTGCATCTATATGGATACAATGCCATATTTTATCACTCTTTTATTAACAATTTTAAAAATAATCCAGCAGGGACAGCCAAAAAACAATAGCAATACATTAACTAATTAGTTAATTCTATCAGTTCAGTTCAGTCACTCAGTGTGTCTGACTCTTTGCACCCCCATGGGCTACAGCACACCAGGGCTCCATGACCATCATCAACTCTTGGAACTTGCCTGAACTCATGTCCATCAAGTTGGTGGTGCCATCCAATCATCTCATCCTCTGTTATCCCCTTTTCCTCCTGCCTTCAATCTTCTCCAACATCAGGGTCTTTTCTAAGGAGTCAGTTCTTCACATCAGCTAGCCAAAGTATTGGAGCTTCAGCATCAGTCCTTCCAATGAATATTAAGGACTAATTTCCTTTAGGATGGACTGGTTTGATCTCCATGGTATCCAAGGGACTCTCAAGAGTCTTCTCCAACACCACAGTTCACAAGTATCAATTCTTCGGCACTCAGCTTTCTTTATAGTCTAGCTCTTACATCCATACATGACTACTGGGAAAGCCATAGCTTTGTCTATATGGACCTCAGCAAAGTAATGTCTCTGCTTTTAAATATGCTATCTATTTTAATATGTTTGTCATAGCTTTTCTTCCAAGGAGCAAGTGTCTTTTCATTTCATGGCTGCAGTTACCATCTGCAGTGATTTTGGAGCCCAAGAAAGTAAAGTCTGCCAGTATTTTCATTGTTTCCCCATCTATTTGCTGTGAAGTGATGAGACTGGATGCCATGATCTTAGTTTTTTGAATGTTGAGTTTTAAGCCACCTTTTTCATTCTCCTCTTTCAGCTTCATCAAGAGGCTCTTCAGTTCCTCATCACTTTCTGCCATAAGGGTGGTGTCATCTGCTTCTATCTGAGGTTGTTGATATTGCCTTAGTGCATCTATATGGATACAATGCCATATTTTATCACTCTTTTATTAACAATTTTAAAAATAATTTTTAATTAGTAATTTACGTTTATGATGACATGCTTTTTTAAGTTGAATTTTTTAAGCTCCTCAAATCAGATGGTTGGTAAAAAAAAAACTGAGCTGTGACTTCTAATGATGGATTATTTTTTTCCTTTAGAATATACATCCATCACAGTCCATGACCCAATACCTCTTACCTCTCATCTTCCAAGTCTCTTAGGTTAGCTCTCTGAAAGCTGTTCGAGGCTAGTAACCTCCTGTAGATGCCCTAGAATAAACTTTCAGATCCTGTTTCCCCTTTTTTTCAGAAGATTTGTGACTATTCCATAAGATAATTGTTGGGCAACCACTGATATATAAAGGCTAATATATATATATATTGCAGTGTATGTAATACTATATTTAATGCAGTGATACAGAATTTACCAGAGTATTTCTTTTTATCGCTTTCTTAATTGCTGTTAAGCAACACACAGTTACTAATGTAAAATAGGAAGAGGACATTATAACTTCTAACTGCTGTTTCATTTTGTTTTGATTTTCTGAATTCTTACATTGTTAAGATTCTTAGGATCTGAATCTTATGTTTCTGGCTTGTTGGGTTCTTACTACACATCATATTAACCTCAAACCCTCAAACTTTTTATGAAGGTTGTGAATTAAATAGTCACCTAGGTGAGGTCACAGGTTGTCTCCATGTTTACTGAGGTCAGGACCTGGAAATCATTAATACCAATCAGGTATCCCAGGACAATATAGTCATCTTTATAAAATGATTTAAATCCAGTGCCTTATTATAGCACTTCTTGAATATTATTTAGTTTCACACAACCCATTGCATTAAGACTGTTCAAGAAACGAAACAGAAATATTCCTTTTCTACTTCATCTATTATTAGTATCTGATCCCAAAGTCCCTATAATAATATTTGAAATAGATGGATGCTCTCCTTCTTGCTGTCATTTCAAGTTTCACATGAGGACGGCTTTTGGATCACTCCATAAATAAAATAAATTTGGAGCATCTCACTCCTGATATTATAGACAAGCCACTGAAACATCACTTTTTATATTCTACTAAACTAGTCTATCTGCATTTTATTGTAGGAGAAAAAGACTGGTCAAGCCCAATGTCTGTTTCCCTTTAGACTGAATGAGATAGTTTACAAAATCTTACCCACAGATGAGTAACTATGGCCATATTACCCAAATATCAATTTAAGCCAGGAAGCAGATGATAAATCTATTATGTTATTCAATTTTAAGCTCCTGTATAAACAGTAATGTTTAGGTCACAGTATTTGACTTCATAGATAACACTGGAAAAAGTTGCAAATTCTATTTGTAAATATCAATCCATTTTCATTTGTGCTTTAAAAAATCAACAGCTTTCAAAACACTGGAGATGACTATGAGCATTTTACCTATATTTTAAAAAGGGCACATGGTCTTTCTAATAGTTCTGACTCAGTTATCAACCCTCAGCTTGATAAGATGTTTCTACTCATCAATAGACCCTGGTCATTGATTCAATAATACCTCCTCTCTAAGGCTAGAATTTTAAAGACTGGGAAAGATAACAATTCTTTAAATATGGCAAATTGAAAGAAATCCTATAGATTTAATATTTATTTGCATAAAAGATAAAATAATATATACATATTTTGTATACATATAGTTTGAATCTATTTTAAGACACATTGGAAAAGAGTGCTGAGTAACTGTGTGAGCTCTGAAAAGAAACAATTGCAGTACCTTTATGAAGGCATAAAATTCATACCATACAAGTTACAAACCAAATCTCTTAATAGGAAGGGTCATGTTTGAGAAAGTGTATATTGAAGCCTAAATGTTAGCAAAAGAGATATACAGATGCCCATGAAAGATCTATAAAGTGGAGTAATACCTCCAGTGCAACATTATGGGTCAGAGCTTGGACCCTGGTCAGATAGCTGATCCTGAATTCCAGCTCTGCCACAGACTGATTGTCCTTGGTAAAGTCACTAAACTGATGCCTCAGCTTTCTAGGTGAATAAAATAACTAGAATAATGGTACTTACATCACAGGGTCTGTCAGAGGGTGGGATAAGTTGGTATGCACAGCCCTTAGAAGAGTGACTGGCAAACAGGAAACACTACAAGTATTAGCTGCTGTTTTTAAATAAACTCTTGGAAACCACCGAATTAGTCAATTCAATTTAAGAGCCAGGCTACATGAAGAACAATTTAGTCAAGCAATCATTTGCTGTCATGGACTGATTTCTTTCCTTCTTTCCTGACAATGTTGATAAGGACGGTGAAAATAGTGTATTGGTAAAACAGGGAACATGGACATTTGGAGTCCGACTGGGTCTGATCGGTAATTCATGACTCATCTTCTCCCAATCCCCTCCTGATATTCATAACAAATGAAAAACCCTTATGCCATGAAAATGAACTTTCCTAGACACTGTATTGCCAAAACCTGCCAAGAATTTTCCACATTTAAAACCAATGGAGCTGAAAGACGAATTGCAATCATGATTTATAATGACACGTGCGCTGCTGGGTTGGGGAGAACCAGCCCACTGGCCAGAAGGATGGTGGGAGATGCTTTATTCTTTTCCCCACAGGCTGCAATCTGACCCACAAATCTTGGCTCCACGTGCAACAGAAAACTAAAGAGCCATTTCTCCATTGCACCCATATTTATTTTGATACAAGAAAGAGAATTTTTGTTTTGTTTTCATTATTTAATTACTCTCTGCCCCACCCCACCTCCACACACTACATCTTTCATTTTATATAACTCAATAGCAAAGACTCTTTATACCTAATTGGAAAGAATGGCAAGCCTTAACAATAATCTACCTGAGAGTATGATCAATTAGGCAATGAGAACAGAGGTGGAACTAGGGAGATGTGAACTTGGCACTTGATTGGATGGAGGTGTTACAAAAGAGGGGTGGGTCAAGAATGACTCCTGTTTTTCTAAAGAACTATTGAGTGCATGGTGGAACAATTTACAGTTTAGGGAAGCTGGAAGAGGAGTAGGAGGCTTGAGGAAAGGATCCTGTTTGAAGTGGTTGACCATCCCACATTTGTGTTGTCTAGGATATTCAGGTTAAGTCTTGAGGAGAGACATAGGAGTAAGGGGTCAAGATAAGAGGAATGGATCGGGTTGGTAGTGGTCATGAGCATATGATAATCCAAGTTATGTGAGAATATGATATTGAAAGAAATTATACTGTGAGCAGAAAATAAGCTGAGAACCAAGTCTTGAGGAATCAGCATTTAATGGTTGAGTGGATGAGGAGAAATCACAAAAGACATTGATAAAGACAGGCAAATGGAAGAGAAAAAAAATATTTAGAAGAGTTGGGAATTCCTGAAAGAAGGATGTGAGCTTCACAAAACAACAAATATTTAGAGTGAAGCCCACCCAGGAATAATTTATCTCTTGTCTGGATGTGTGAAGATAGGTCATGAAATAGCTTAGCAGGATCATGTTAGCTGTAATCAAAATAAATAGTTACATGTTCTCTGCATATCAGAGTGAGGGGTGAAAAAACTGTGAAATCTTATTCTTAAATTCTGAGAAAATTACTTCAATATTTTTATTTGGTAATCAAATTGATCTATTTATTTTAAAATACCAAGAACCATAACTGGACACCTGCTACCCACTGTATTTATTTCTCATGTTTGTGCATGCTAGGTTGCTTCAGTCATGTCTGATTCTTTGAGACTCCATGGACTGTAGCCCACCAGGCTCCTCTGTCCAAAGGATTATCCAAGCAAGAATACTGGAATGGGATGCCATTTTCTTCTCCAGGGGATCTTCCTGACCCAGGGATGAAACCCACGTTCTTACGTAGCAGGCAGATACTTTACCACTGACCCACCTGGAAGCCCCAACCAGTATTCACACTGATTTCCCTTTCTTTGCTAGTCTTTCTCAGTATGTCTGATTGGAGCATGGAATGTACAAATTATATTTTCTTACGAGCTTATTCAATATAAGGACTTACAGGTACAGAGTACATCTTCAGCCATGATAATTTCAGCCTAGAAGTGCTCTTCCAGTTTATTTGGGAATTAAAAAAAAAAGATCAACGGAACATAAATTGAGCTAAAAATATTTACTTAATTAAAGACAAATGAAAACAAAGTACCTTCTATTCTAAAGGGTAGTTTTGAGCTGTGTGCAAACAATGGCAAAAAATGGTTCAGATCATAAAATATGAACACACAAAGCATTGAAAATGAAATTAGAAAGAGAAATAGTCAGTTGCTGTGAGCACGTAGCTGGGATTAGAGCCTCTGGCAAGCAGGATCCTTTGCAGCCGTAAACAGTGAAACAGGATAATGAATTCTGGACACTGATTCCTCCTTTCTCTCCTGTGCTCGGCTTAAAGCCCCTTGACTTCTACATGGCTCACTAGACACCCAGAAACATGATTCTCCTGGAAGTTAATTCTTGCCTGCAGGCCAGAACTTTGCTGGTTGAAGCAAGAACATAACAGGCTCAGAGGGACTTTCATCATCAGGCGTGGCAACAGGAGCGATTGAATCAAGATCTCAGAGCACTCATTCTCTGAGCCTGGATTTCCAGCTTGGAAATGTCCTCTGTGTAAGAATATTTTCTACAATTGCTTCCATACCATCTCAGACATAGATGTAATCAGTTCCAGCAAATGGAATAAATATATTTCTTCAGACAAACTTGCTTTAAGTGACTGTCGCTGTGCACGGAGCTTGTGCTTTGGGATGAGAACAAAGAAATCAGGCTGGATTGATTTTGTTACTTTATTCATGTGTTTATTAGATGAGGCTGGTGATCAAAAGAGAAATCTGGGAGAATGCAGTGAGAGACTTTGTAAAGGGCTAGAAGACATTTAGAAAAGCACAGATTAACAGATGGGAGACCAATAGGAGTATTTTAAAGAAAAAACAAATATTGTTTAGAGGTAGGTCTGTCAGATTAAACAACTGGTACATATTTAGTTGCAGAGGTCATGGGTTATAATTATGTATTATGAATGCTTAGAACTATTTTGAGTATGGTATTAGAAATGAAATCTAATGAAACTTGGCTTTGGGAAAGTATATCTTTTTCAATAAATTTATTATCTGTGGCTTTAGGATAGCCAGGTATAGAAATTAATAAAAAAAGCTTAATTATAAAAGAGAATGTATTTACTTTAGGGGTAAGGTTTCTTTTCTCCTCAATCCCTCGTCTGGTGCTCAAATACTTTAGGATGATGAATTTCACCATTTATCTCTCAGTTATGATTTCCTCCTTTTTTTGGCTTCATCATCAGGTAGCTTCTCTTTACTCAGAGAGGGGTAAAGAGGTTTCCTTTTAGACTTTTCCTTCAGGAGGAAAAATGATGTCATCCTCAATAGTAGCCACAAATTCCTGAAATGATGTCAGGGGACTTATGTTGCATTTCCAAACTTGGATAATTCCCTCTGTCCAGAGCGTGGACTATCAGACTGGCTCTCCAGGATGATGGAGACCCCTTGTGCCTTAAGGTGGAGAGCAATCAATTTCATCAAACCACATGGACCAAAAGCAGGGAAATTAGGGTGTGACAGTGGAAGAAAGGAAGCTGAAGCTTGACAAATGAAATAACAGATGGTCACCCTGGGAAAAAGTGTTCAGATAGTAGGAGAGATGATGAAAAGGTGGTTGAATAATTTTGCTTTTGTGGCCAAAGAATAGAAGTCAGCCAAGGATGCAATTTAAATTTAACCAGCCAGAACAGAGAGAATGGCTGAGCTCAGGCTACAGTTCCATTTCATCTCAAATGGATAGTTCCCTTCTGCCTTAGCTGAAGAGCATCTTCCTGGTTCCCTAAACAAGCTCCAAAACTTAATAATTTTATGATTTGGAAGAAGATCCTTAACATTTCTGTACCTCACTTTTCTTCTTTGGCAAATGTGTATAAATCTTTCACGGGGCCATGGTGAAGATCAATTGAAAATATAAAGTGCTTAGAAGGGCATGTGGTCCACCGGACACTTACATTCAGTGTTTGTCATTCTTGTTTCTATTAATATGTTTATAATATGAAAAACCACAGGCAAATGTGAACATATGTAAGGAGACACAGTGTCTGATATTAAAAGTTCATCCTCAGAGAAAAAGACCGAAGGGATTCAAGTTGAATACATACAAAATGTGAGATCACAAGGAAAATCACTAAGTTACCGGGTTATAGTATTAGCTGGTTCTTTTTCCCAGTAGTGTGTTAGTCATCAGAGTCAAATCAAATAATAATCAATTAAATTTTTCTAACTCATTGCACTGTGGGTATCACTTCCTGGAAGGAATTTGTGATCAGAAGCTTTTAAGGTTGTTTCCAATCCTACCTACCTCCTGATAGTCATGTCTTTGTGGAATTTCCTCCCCTTGGATGTGGGATGGCTTTATTAGCTTAGTAGTCACATATATTAACTTATTAACTTAATAGTGAAAGTTAGGCTATAAAGAAGGTTGAGCACCAAAAAACTGATGTTTTCAAACGATGGTGCTGGAGAAGATTCCTGAGAGGCCCTTGGATTACCAGGAAGTGGAATCAGTCAATTCTAAAACAAATCAACCCTGAGTATTCATTGGAAAGACTAACGCTGACGCTCTCATTCCTTGGCCACCTGATGTGAAGAGTGGACTCATTAGAAAAGACCTTGATGCTGGGAAAGACTGAAGGCAAAAAGAGAAGGGGAGAAGAGGATGAGGTAATTAGATGACATCACTGACTCAGTGGGCATGAGTTTGAGCAAATTCTGGGAGACAGTGGAGGACAGAGGATTCTGGTGATCTACAGTCTATGAGGTCACAAAGGGTTGTATATGATTTAGCAACTGAACAACAACAACAACAGTAAATAGAATATGGCAGAATTTGTCATGGATGCCACTACTGAGATATAGTTATAAGAATGCTATGGCCACTGTCTGGGCATGCTGTCTAAATCACTCTCTTAGGTCACTTAACCTGGGGGTATATAGTTGCTGTGCTGTGAGGCAGTCCTGTGGTGAGGGGCTGAGACCCACCAATAACCACATGAGTGAAATGGAAAGCAAATCCTTCCATCTCTAAATGAGCCTTCATCTGAACCCACATCTTGACAGCTCAACTGTAACCTCATGAGAAACCTGGAGCTAGAGGCACTCAGCTAAGCTACATCCTGAGCTCTGACCCACAGATGCTGTACAATAATACACATTTATTTACTTAAAACAGTACTTAAAACAATAAATACTGGTTTCAGCTTCTAAGTTTGGGAGTAATTTGTTTTATAATGATAGGTAAGTAATAAACAGTTTCTAGACGAAAACTGATAGGATATAATCATCTAACAGTTTTCATGACTTGGCTGAGTTACTTGTAAATGTGGCAATTTTTTTTTACCTGAAAGGATGTCCACAGCCTTTATTGCTGTTACAGAGAGACAATCCATTGCCAAGTAGAGAGAAAGGAGGAAGATGTCAACTAATTTATGTTAGTAATTAAACAAACACACTTTTACACACTTCTGATCATAACCTTTACTAGACCTTAATATGTGTGTATATATCATGCTACAAAGAAGAGGGAGAAAGCATATAAAATTATTTTAGGCCCCCAATCTCTATAAGTTCAACCTGAGGATAAGATATATACAGGTAATTCATTAAGTCAAGCTACAGTGCAATAAATTAAGTGCCAGAGTGGTATACTATGACTGAGTTGTGACTCTAGTTAATTTGAAAAATCAATAACATACTCTATTTTGATAAGCTCAGTTCTTTCATGCCCCCTTCCCTGCTCAGCAGAAGGCAAACTATTTTTAGGCCAAACTGACAAGTTCAATGTGTACCAATAACTTTTATTCTAGCCTGGGTAATCAAAGAGCAGATTCTCCCAGGAAATAATCAAATTCATGTAGTCTCTTTCAGTCATTGTTCACAATTTCAAATTTTCTTTCTGAGTTTCCTCCCTAATTCTCCACATTTCCTTTTTTTCTTTCTTTCTGTGTGTTTTGTTTGTTTGTTTTTGGTATGTAACAAGGAAAACAGTGAGGATGGGTCACCTGCTGCTGTGGTTGAGAGACTGTGAAGGTGTATGGTTTATTCAATGCTATTTCTCTGTCGCTTTGGGCATCTGAGTCTTCATGTCTCCCTGTATTGTCTCTGGTGCTGATGGCAAATAATGCGGAATATCTTATGGAACATTTCAGGGTTCTTAAACTTTCAGCTGGACAGCTGCTGTAGCTCTCCAGGGTGGGGAAGTCTCTGGAAATGCCACATTCTCTTTATTCCCTGATCTCTTTTGTGTGAGTAGCAGACTGGTTCAACTGTCAGCTACAATGCATTGTCTTCAGTGAGCTTATTAGAAATCTTGGAGTCAATGCCATTTTCAACTAGGATTCCCATAGGATGGACAGTTTTTAAGAATAGTGGGGGGAGGGCTATTCTCTCTCTTTCTCTCTCTCTCTCTCATTCTGTCTCTCTCCTGTTTAGACTGTTTACTCTAGGGGAATCAGGGGCAGTACTAGGTACTGTGGGCAAGTCCATGTGTCTAGGCACTGAGAGAGTGCTCAAGTCCACGGTCAGTGAAGGATGTAGGATCTGCAGGGATCTCCCTCAATCCAAGAGTTCACAATGAACAGAGGACAGATGAGCAAGCTTGGAAATGGACCAAACCCAGTAGTGATCACAGATGTTTAGTAGAGACAACTTGACTGCCACCTCATGAGAGGCTTTGATCCAGAGGTACATACCTAGGCCATGCCTGGGTATTTGAACTATAGAAACTACGATGTATGTGTTAAAAGTGCTAAGTTTCAGAGTAGTTTCTCAAAGTGCATAGATAACTAATACATCATGCTACCTGGTGAATGTTGTATATTACTTCTTCTGAGCCCTGGCATCACTATAGGTCATGCATATATCAAGATAGAGATTATAAACTGGGACCATGCCCTTTTCTCAGAAACCATCCCCAAACTACAAGGGAGATTCTCTTAGTGTCACAAATTTTTACTGGGTAATATATTAAACATTCTTCTACCCATACCCCGCACAAAGGAGGAAGAAAAGATAAATTACCCAAGTCTAAGGCTCTCCAGAGGCTGTTCTCTAAAGCTCTGCCATCCATTCCCTGCTAACACCCATATTCCCTCTTCATTTTTCTAGAGGTAGAGACTTCAAAAACAGCTTTGCTTCAATAATAGATATATTATATATATATAAACTTATGGTTGCCAAATGGGAAAGAGGGAAGCGAGGGATAAATTAAAAGTTTGACATTAGCAGATAGATACTACCACATATAAGAGAGATAAGCGGGGGCTTCCCTGGTGGCTCAGTGGTAAGAATCTGCCTGCCAATGCAGGAGACCTGAGTTTGATCCCCAGTCTAGGAAGATCTCACATGCTGGGAAAAACTAGGCCCTTGGACCACAACTATTAAGCCCTTGTTTTAGAGCCCAGGAACTGCAACTATTGAGCCATGTGTCACAGCTACTGAAGTCTGAGCCCCTGGAACCTGGACTCTACCATAAGAGAGGCCCACACACTGCAGCTAAAGAGTAACCCCTGCTTGCCACAACTAGAAAAAACCCATGCAGCAATGAAAAACCAGCAGAGCCAAAAATAAATCAACAAGTTTTTTTTTAAACAAAACAAACAACAAGAACCTACTTTTTAGCACAGAGAACTACATTCAATATTGATAACCTATAATAGAAAGGCATCTCAAAAAGAATAATATATATCTGAATCACTTAGCTGTAGACCTGAAACACTGTAAATCAGATATACTTCAATAGATAATTAAATTTTTTAAAAAAGAGTTCTTTCTTACTTTAAAATTGTAGAATGGGAAAACCCTGAACCAGAATTAAGACTTTCTTAATATTTAGTTGTTTGAAATAATGTGTCATGATCGTGAGACATGAATGAACTCCCTAGTCATTCATATGCACTCCATAGTTGTCATGGACAGACAGCTGGTAAACCAGGAAAGCAGGGGAGAAAACCACCTAATGTTAACTCACATTATAATGTAGCAGAATTCTCTAAGGAAGAGATCAATGGAAGCTGGTCTTGTGGATGAGGTGGGATTTGTTCTGAGCCTTAAAGGATTGGAGGATTTGCATAAATAGATAGGTGGTTTATGATCATTTCAGAAAGTGCAGGAAAAAAAAAAAACACCTTGTGCAAAAGGCACAAAGATCAAAATTGTGTTTGGGGGTACAGTCAGAGCAGGGTTGTCTATTAAGCAGCTGAAAGAGAAAGGTTTCTGTTGTAGTGGATTACTTAAGAGTCTGTAGAGGAGTAAAGTGAAAGTGAAGTCGCTCAGTCATATTCGACTCTTTGCGGCCCCATGGACTGTAGCCCACCAGGCTCCTCCATCCATGGGATTTTCCAGGCAAGAGTGCTGGAGTGGATTGCCATTTCCTTCTCCAGGGGATCTTCCCGACCCAGGAATTGAACCCAGGTCTCCTGCATTGCAGGCAGACGCTTTACTGTCTGAGCCACCAGGGAAGCCCAAGAGGAGTAAGACAATGAAATAAATGTCTTAATAAATTGATGAAATGGCCATTGATAACCAAAGAATAGATATTTATTGAGGATCTTCTATGGATCAGGCATAGAAGCGAAAGTACAATGGCAGATAGTGTAGATATAGCTGCTACTTCCATGTATCTTGCTCGCCATGGTGGAAAACCATAATTATTAAAGTGAAACATAGCTTCAATGTGCAAAATGCTAGGATGTTTAAATTCAGAATTACATGTAAGGTTATAATGGGAGAATCTCATGGAATTAGGCTTTCCTAAAGATTTTTTTCAAAGGTAGCTTTTTGTTTTGAGGTAATTACAGATTCATATGCACTTGTAAGAAATAATGCAGATTACATGTATCCTTTGCCCAGTTTTCTTCAGTGGTAACATCTGAAGTAACTGTGTTACACAGCCAGGATATGGACTTGGCACAGTGAAGATACAGAGCATTTCCATCACAAGGATTTGTCAGTTTGCCTTCTTTAACTATGTCTACTTCTTCTTGCTCCACTCTCCATAATCCCATCAACTATAGCCCACCAAGCTCCTCTGGCCATGGAAATCTCTAAGCAAGAATACTGGAGTGGGTTGCCATTCTCTGCTTCAGGGAATCTTCCTAACCCAGGAACAGAACCTGTGTCTCCCTCCTTGCAGGCAGATTCTTTACTGTTTGAGTCACCAGGGGTTGAGGACTATTAATCTCTCACAACTGCTAATCTGGTCTCAGTTTAAAATGCTGACATTTCAAAAATACTATATAAATGGAATCATACAGTGTATAGTTTTGACTTTTCATGTTCTGCATGATTTTCTGGAGATTCGTGCAGGTTTTTGCATGTATCAATATTTTATTCTTTTTTTATGGCCAAATAATTTTTCTTGGTATGGAAGTATTACAGTGAATGTTTTGAGACTGCCTTATCACTTTACAGAGTGATACAACCAATAGTTTTAAAATTCCTTTCAATAATATATGAGTGATCCAGTTTATCTACATCTTCTCCAACATTTGGCATTATCACTCATTTTTATTTTATCCCTTCTAATAGGTATGTAGAGGTAACTTATTGTGGTTATAATTTGCATTTTCCAAGTGTTGATAATGTTGAAACATTTTAATGTGCCTATTTGCAATCTGTATTTGAAATATCTGCTTGTGTCTTTTGTCAATTTTAAATTGTTTGTTTATTTTAATGTGTGTCTTGAGAGTTTTCTGTATGTTCAATATTTGTGGTTCGCATTATTTTCCCTCTCAGTCTATATATTGGCTTTTCAATTCTTAAAAGGTCTTTCAGAGAGCAAAACATTTAAAATTTTTGATTAGGTCTAACTAATTTTTCCTTTCATGGATCATGATTTTAGTGTCAAGTCTAATTGCCTAGCCATAGGTACTAATTTTTTACTCTAATTTTAAAATTTAATAGTTTCACATTTTCCATTTAAGTGCATGATCCATATTGAGTTGATTTTTGTATCATGTAAGAGAGTTATATCAAGGTTTATTTGTTCCTGTCAGTAAATGTCTAATTACTCTAGTGCCATTTGTTGAAAGGTTCCCTTTTTGTTTCTGTTTTAATTTTCCTGCCTCCTGTGGTTTCCATGAACATATTTTAGAATACTATTTTGATTTATCTAAGCATTTTTGACTGTTTCTCTTTGTATAGCTTTCTTAGTGCTTGCTGTAAGCATTACATTTTATGCATATAACTTATAGTCCAATGGTGTTATGATTTTACCATTTCAAATACAATCTACAAACCTCATCTCCTTCTGTCTCCTGACCATCCTAATCTGTATTATCTATAATAATATTTAATGTAGTTAATGTATCTAATTATTATTAATGTATTTATTTTCATGTATGTGTTTATATTTGATAAATATTTATTAAATATTAACCGTTCCTCTATATACTTCTAGTATCATAATAAAAAGCACTTTTAATTTTTTTCCCACTCTTAAAACACAATTTATTTATGTTGATGTATGGCAGAAGCCACACGTTATTTGTAATTAAGGTAATTGTCCTCCAACTAAAATAAATTAGTCAAAAAAACAATTTAGAAGACTCAGGCAAGAAGAATCTTTTGTACTGTACCATATTTTTGCTTACTATGTTATTTTTTTTCCCTTTGATGTTCTAAAATCGCTTCACATTTCTTTTCTGTTTAGAGAGTTTTTTCTATCCATTCTTTTAGGGTAAAGTGCTGCTAGTTAAAGGTTCTTTTAATTTACCTTCATCTAAGAATGTTTTGATTTTTTTTCCCCTCACTCCTGGAGGATATGCTCACTAGGTGTAGTAGCCTTGGCTGCCAATTCTTTTTCAGATCTGAAAAATGTTAGGCCACTTCCTTCTGACTTACATGTTTCCTGATGAAAAGCCCTCTGTCATTCAATAATGTTCTCTCTATAGGTAACATCTCATTTCTTTTTCACTGCTTTCAAGACTTTTTTCTTAAGTTTTCAGAAGTTTGACGGTGATGTTTCATGGTACAGAATTCCTTGGATTTTATCCCATTTGGAGTTTGCTCAGCTTCTTGAATCTTTAGACTTATGCCTATTGTTGAATTTGGGGATTTTTCAGCTTTTTTTTCTTGAGCATCTTTGCATCTCTACTCTATCTCCTCTTCTTCAAAAAGTTTTCAATGTATTTTAAAGGATAAATGGAAAGTGACTGATACATTTTAATTAAAGAATTTGTATCATTAAACTTTTAATGAGAAGCCATCCCAAAACTTAGTGGTTTCTAACAACAATTGTTTCATTAGCTTACAACTCTGTGGGTTGACAATTTGGGCTGGTCTCAGTAAGGTAGCTTTCTTCCTTGTCTCAGCTGGTGTTCCATCGATGGGGTTGCACAAACACGACTGAAGCAACTTAGAAGCAGCAGCTGGTGTTAACCATACATCTTCACTTAGCTGTTGTGTTGGGTAGAGGCTGGTGGCTGAAGAAGTTTTTCACTGGTATGCTGGTCTCTACTTCAAATGTCCCTTCACCTTCCAGCAGACTGTGTGTGTGATAGTCGCTCAGTCATGTCCGACTCTCTGGCACCCTATGGACTGTAGCCCATCAGGCTCCTCTGTCCAGGAAATTCTCCAGGCCAGAATACTGGAGTGGGTAGCCATTTCCTTCTCCAGGGAATCTTCCTGACCCAGGGATCGAGTTCTGGACCCTGCAAAGCAGGTGGATTCTTTACTGTCAAAGCCACCAGGGAAAACCTAAGCCCAGAAGACTAAACTGAGCTTTCTCACATGATGTTGGAAGTCCTGCAAGACCTATAAGAAGCAGGCTCCAATGTGTAAGACCTTCCATTGGCCAGAGTAAGCAATATAACCAACTCAAATTCAAAGGATGGAAAAGTAGAGTCTAACTTTCAGTGGCAGGGAAAAATTTTTGCAATCCAGCTTGGGGCTATTTTAATCAAATTCACCTTTTAAAAAGAATATTTAATACCATCAGAGGTGTAATTTGA
Organism: Madoqua kirkii; assembly: GCA_006408675.1. Lineage (NCBI taxonomy): Eukaryota > Metazoa > Chordata > Mammalia > Artiodactyla > Bovidae > Madoqua > Madoqua kirkii. Next base: position 5,082 of record SJYC01127471.1, on the reverse strand, counting down.
AGGAAGCAAGAGTTGAGGCTGAGAGATTGAATAGGAATAGAGAGAAAACTGAAGTTTTAAAACATGCTTAAGGAGTAGTATTGACAAGTGATCGATTATATGTAAGTTGAGGGAAAGGATCTGCCATACATTGCTATTCGGTTTATGTCTTGAGCAATTTGGGGAATAGTAATCACATTTATTGAATTGGGAACCCTAGAAGTGGCAAGATAAAGATAAGGGTAATGAGTTCCATTTGGGGTAAATTCTATTTGAGGAACTGAAAGACATCCAAGTGGAAATATTGACTATTTAGTTCATTAGACAGCCAGGATTTAAGAAAAGAGCTCTGGATGGAAAAAAAAAAAAAAAAAAAACAACTATCTGTAAGTTAGCAACTTACTGACCATACGTAGCTTTGGCCGTAGAAATTAGTGAGTTAAATGTTAATATTTCTGAGTTGTACTGTTCTGAAAATAAGAAAAATGGAACAAGGGCAGGATTCCATTGAGCTCAACACTCTTTAGCAGTAGCCAGAAAGATATTTTATTGGTATTATGTTTATTAAGCACACATATTTTTAGTATTTGTTGAAAAGGTTTGCCTATACTTCACATAGGTGCAAGATCCAATCTTAGTTATCACTCATGGTAGAAGCTACAGACTTCCATGGTACAGAGAAGGGTCAGGTGATTATATGCATGTAACAAGGAGTCATGACTGATGATTATAGGATCATATTTCTCATGGTATTATGTAATTATTAATATAACAGCTCCAGATAGTGTCTACTGTGTCTGATCAGGCTTGCCATCAAGAATTCACTCAGTAAAATAATAATAGACAAAACTCATAAATACTTGAGATAATATTTGACTTCATTTAAAGTGGTGAGAATTGAACTGGATTTCTGAAGTCCAGAGATCATGATTAGCCAAAATTTCTGGCCATATGTCACTTTCATAGCATATATTTCTTAGTGTGTTTATGCATCCTTCAGCTCTAGGGGGAATTAAATAAAGTACGGAGAGATTTTGAGAGAAGGAAATGAAGACATTTTTATCTTTGGATAGAATCTATACATTTCTCTCTGTATATGTGAAATTGGCATCATTGAGTGACAGCTTAGTAAATCCAATTTCAACTGTTATTGAGTAATTGATTTGGAATGCCGATGTAAATTGAAATCTTGCTGTTTATGTACAGTATGTTATGAACATTTATATAAATTCTATTGTATTTATAAATTAGTTACTTGGATTTATAAAAATCTCTAATACTTGAGTTTTTTCTCAGAAAATTGAAATGTTTTAAATGAATCTAAATTATATCTTATTTATAAATTTTGTTTAAAATATTTGAAGTAAAGATTATTGTTTTCTTAGATTTAAAAGTTGAATAAAATTTGCGAACTTAATTTAAGCACCTAACAAGGATTTTGAATATGTAACTTCAGAAAGTTAAATTTAAAATAAAGTCATAAAACTCTAAAAAGTCTTTCTTATATACAGAATGTACCCTGAACTCAAAACAAGAAGTAAGGAAGTTAGAAGACTCTTGCATGAAATGAGGAAATCAGTTACACAGAGGCACAGCATGAGGGGCCTCTGGAGGGGGAGTAAAAGGGTAGAGGATGAGACGGTTCGATATTATCACCACCTCATTGGACATGACTTTGAGCAATCTCTGGGAGATAGTGAAGGACAGGGGGGGCTGGTGTACTGCAATTCATGGGGTCACAGAGAGTCGGACATGACTTAGACACTGAACAGAACAACAAAGTACAAGACTAGAAGTGGAATGAGATGCCAGGAGTCAAGCAGCAGAATTAACCTTGGGTTGTACAATGTCTGACTCGAGGTTCAAGAATATCTGAAATTGAAAGCTAGCAAAGAGTAAGGCAAAAAGTTGAGCCTCCCTACCTTCCCACTAAACTATCTGGAAACCCATTTGCAATAAACTTCCCCTGAGTTCTTTTATTCCCTTCATCTCCAAAGTAATGGATAAAAAGAGTTGTAAGAATGAGCTTGTCTACATTGGCTAGGGTGTTATGGGGAAATGGGTGCTCTGAACAAACCATGAGCACATGAGAGCTAATTTCAACCTCTGCATGTGAATTGCGTGCATATTCAGTTGCCACTGACTCTGTGTTCCCCTGCACTGTAGACCACCAGGTTCCTCTGTCCATGGGATTTTCCACGTAAGAATACTGGAGTGAATTGCTATTCCCTTCTCCAGGCATTTCCTGACCCAGCGATGGAACCCCGGGATCTCCTGCATTGGTAGGCAAACTCTTATCACTGAGCCGCCTGGGAAGCCCCATGTGAAGTAGCCTCATGGTTTTATTCCTTCCTTTCCCAAGAATTGGAAAGATACACTAGGTGTCCTCCTTGCTTCATACTCTCTCATGTTCATACCACAATCTTCAAAGAATGTTTAGAATTCTACATGCCTTTGAGGCTCATGATATAAAACTATATAACCTTTCCTTTTTCTATGTTTTAGCCACTGATGTTTAACTCTTTCTGCATTAATTTGAAAAACAAAACAAAACAAACAAAACAAAATGCAAATAGCACATAACTGGCAATCTTTCTTTTCTCACTAGTCTCTTCTGTTATTTTGAGTGACTTCTGTTTTACCCATATCCTGATCCTCAATTTCTTGACATTTTCATCTATATTGAGTATTTGCCCCATTCCTGTTGAGCCATTTATTCCCATAACACCATCCTGAAGCTTATGCCTTAGATCTTCTCTGCTTCTTCTTTTTTTCCTTTTTTTGGTTCTTATAACTTTATTGGACAACCAGCAGTTAGTTCTAATTTACATTAACAGTAGATTTTGGAAAGTGGTGGCAAGTATGCAGCTAACCAATGAATACAACTTGTTTGGTGATTCTTCATCTTCAGACAACCTTGCATGGATATGGTATGGGACATCCCTTATTCCTTTGGTCCAAATAGCTGAGCCTGGGGTCAATGCTTAGATCTGGGGTTTCTATCTCTTTCACGGCAAATTTCCAGATTTCTTTGAGTGCATGAGGAGCATGCTTCTTGAAACCACTCCATGAAGCACTTGTGAATGTTGATAGTGTATTCTCTGGTCAACAGTTCATTGATAGCAGACGGACCGTTCTTGTCACCACTTCTAGCTCGTGGGAGCCATCCTGCAGGTAGGGGCTGGAAAGGAAGAGTGCAAGGGATTGTGGGAGGGTCTTCTCTACTCCTGATATTATAAAGACAGGATCCTTCTAGCCTTCCATCTTCCAAATACAATCAAATTTATTTCCCTTCATTCCTAGCATTACTATCCATTACTCCTTCATCCCATCCTAATTCCTTTTCTGGGTTATCGCTTCCAGCTCTTACCTGATCTTTTTGTAATTCATCCCTATCTGTTCCCTATTTTCATTCTTCCCTCTTTATAAAATGCAAATTAGACCATTTCCCTTAAGATATTGTCCAAACTCTTAACATATATCCTTTGTTGGAGCCCATTTATTGTTTCCCAGTTTAGCTCTCATTCCAACTTCGACTCACTTCAACAGTATCACTCCATATATATCTCTCCATTTCAACAATATTGAAATTCATTAAGTTCTCCCCAAATTCCATACACTCTTACCTCCAAGTCTTCACATATGTTATTTTCTGCCTGAAATATCACTCTCACACCTACCTGTAGGTTTCACTCCCACCATACTCTTTATCTAGTTCTTTACTATGCATTTGTAGGTCCTACCTTAAATTTTACTTTCTTTGTAAAGTTTTCCCTAAATTTCCCCTGGACCAGGCAGCCCACGCTGGGTGTTGTGCACCAGTTTCCATGTTGCTAAAGCTTTCTCTGCTTTCCAATTGAATAACTTGTTATACTTTCTGATCACTACACTATTCTTTGTAAGTTCTTTGATCAATATATATTTTGGTACGTTAAGTTGGACTTTTCTACACACCTCTTTTCTTCTTTTTTCTCCCACTGTCTTTTTATTCTTAACTATTAAAAAAAACTTTTTATTTTATTTTATATTGGGACATAGCTAATTAACAATGCGGTGATAGTTGCAGGTGAATAGTGAAGGGATTCAGCCATACATAATACAGGTATCCATTCTGCCCCAAACTCCACTCCCATCCAGTTTGCCACAAAACAGAAACGAGTTGCCTGTGTTACATGTGCATGCATGCATACTAAGTCACATCAATTGTGTCTGACTCTGCGACCCTATGGATTGTAGCCCACCAGCCTCCTCTGTCCATGAGATTCTCCAGGCAAGAATATTGGAGTGGGTTGCCATTCCCTTCTCCAGGCGATCTTCCTGATCCAGTGATCACACCCGCATCTCCTGAGGCTCTGGCGACGCAGGCAGATTCTTTACTGCGGAGCCACTAGGAAGCCCCCTGTGCTGTATGGTAGGTTCTAATTGGTTATCCATTTTAAATGTAGCAGTGTGCATATGTCCATCTCAAACTCTCTAACTCCCCCTTCCCCTTACTTCCCCCTGGCTCACTAAGGTTCACTAAGCACCTTTATATGAAATGTTTATATGAAATAAGGTCTGAGGAATAAAGACTATGCTATTTATATGAAATGGTCTGAGGAATAAGACTATGCTATACTTCAGAAATATTTCCCAGTTTAGGCTAATATTATCTCTTTTCTTGTTTCTTTTCTTGGCCACACTGTGAGGCTTGCAGTATCTTAGTTCCCCTACCAGAGACGGAATCAGGGCCCTTGGCAGTGAAAGCACAAAGACCTAATCACTGGATCACTAGGGAATTCCCTAATGTTTCTTTTCTTGATTAAAAAAAAAATATATATATATATACACTATAAGAAGGTGTGCTTGAAGGAAATGGGAACCCAAGATTCACTAAGAATTATGGGGTCTTAATATTTGTTTCTTAAGTCTCTCTTGGTAGTACTTCCATTAATGTACTAAGCTAAGCTAGACCTATATTAATGAAAACTTAACATTTATTAATTGAATACTGGAGTGAGTTGCGATTTCCTTCTTCAGGGGATCTTCCTGACCCAGGAATGAAACTGTGTCTCTTGCATCTCCTGAACTGGCAGGCTGATTCTTTACCAGCTGTGCCACCTG
>SJYC01127468.1:0-10988 GCA_006408675.1 Madoqua kirkii | reverse complement strand
GGATTTCTTTGGAAGAAATGATGCTAAAACTGAAACTCCAGTACTTTGGCCACCTCATGTGAAGAGTTGACTCATTGGAAAAAACTTTGATGCTGGGAAGGATTGGAGGCTGGAGAAGGGGATGACCGAGGATGAGATGACTGGATGCCATCACTGACTCGATGGACGTGAGTCTGAGGGAACTCTGGGAGTTGGTGATGGACAGGGAGGCCTGACGTGCTGTGATTCATGAGGTTGCAAAGAGTCAGACACGACTGAGCAACTAAACTGAACTGATAAGTTTGTCATAGCTTTTCTTCCAAGGAGCAAGCGTCTTTTAATTTCATGGCTACAGTCACCATCTTCAGTGATTTTGGATCCCAAAAACATAAAGACTATCAGTGTTTTCACTGTTTCCCCATCCATTTGCTCTCAAGTGATGGGACCAGATGCGATGATCTTAGTTTTCTGAATGTTGAGCTTTAAGCCAACTTTTCACTCTCTTCTTTCACTTTCATCAAGAGGCTTTTTAGTTCTTTTTCACTTTTTTGCCACAAGGGTAGTGTCATCTGCATATCTGAGGTTACTGATATTTCTCCTGGCAATCTTGATTCAAACTTGTGCTTCATCCAGCCCAGCATTTCTCATGATGTACTCTGCATGTAAGTTAAGTAGAGTGACAGTATACAGCTTTCTCACACTTTTTTCCCCCAAATTTGAACCAGATTTTTGCTCTCTATCTGGTTCTAACTGCTGCTTCTTGACCTGCATACAGTTTTCTCAGGAGGCAGGTCAGGTGTTCTGATACTCTCATCTCTTGAAGAACTTTCCACAGTTTGTTCTACTCCACACAGCCAAAGGCTTTAGCATAGTTAATTAAGCAAAAGTAGGTATTTTTCAGGAAGTCTCTTGCTTTTTCTATGATTCAGTGGATGTTGGTGATTTGATCTCTAGTTCCTCTGCCTTTTCTAAACCCAACTTTTACATCTGGAAGTTCTAGGTCCACATACTGTTGAAACCTAGCTTGGAGAATTTTGAGCATGACTTTGATAGCATGAGAAATGACTGCAATTGTAAGTAGTTTGAAATTATTTGGCATTGCCCTTCTTTGGGATTGGAGTGAAAACTGTCCTTTTCCAGTCCTGTGGCCACTGCTGAGTTTTCCAAATTTGCTGGCACATTGAGTGCAGCACTTTCACAGCATCATCTTTTAGGATTTGAAATAGTTCAACTGGAATTCCATCACCTCCACTAGCTTTGTTCGTAGCAAAGTTTCCTGAGGCTCACTAGACTTCTCACTCCAGGATGTCTGGCTGTAGGTGACTGATCACACCTTTTGGTTATCCAGGTCATTTTTGTGTAGTTCTTCTGTTATTCTTGCCACTTTTCTTAGTATCTTCTGTTTCTGTTAGGTCCATACCATACCATTTCTATCCTTTATTGTGCTCGTCTTTGCATTAAATTTTCCCTTGGTATTTTTATTTTGTTGAAGAGAACTCTAATCTTTCCCATTATATTTTTTCCCTCTATTTCTTTGCATTGTTTGCTTAGAAAGGTTTTCTTATCTCTTCTTGCTCTTCTTTAGAACTCTGCATTCAGATGGGTATATCTTTCCTTTTCTCCTTTGCCTTTCACTTCTCTTCTTTTCTCAGCTATTTGTAAGGCTTCCTCAGACAACCATTTTTCCTTTTTGCATTTCTTCTTTTTCCTGGGCATGGTTTTGATCACTGCCTCTTGTACAATGTTACAAACCCCTGTCCATAGTTCCTCAGGCACTCTATCTGTCAAATCTAATCCCTTGAATCTATTTCTCACTTCCACTGTATACCTGTAAGGGATTTGACTTAGGTCATACCTGAATGACCTAGTGGCTTTCCCTACTATTTCAATTTAAGTCTGATAGTTGCAATAAGGAGTTCATGATCTGAGCCACAGTCAGATCCAAGTTTTGTTTTTGCTGACTGTATAGAGTTTCTCTATTTTTGGCTGCAAATAATATAATCAATCTGATTTCTGTATTGACCATCTGAAGATGTCCATGTGTAAAGTCATCCCTTGTGGTGTTGGAAGTGTTTATTTGCTATGACCAGTGCATTCTCTTGGCAAAACTCTGTTAGCCTTTGCACTGCTTCATTTTGGACTCCAAAGCCAAACTTGCCTGTTATTCCAGGTATCTCTCAACTTCCTACTTTTGCATTCCAGTCTCCTATGATGAAAAGGACATCTTTTCTGGTGTTAGTTCTAGAAGTTCTTGTAGGTCTTACAACTATTCAACTTCAGTTTCTTTGGCATTAGTGATTGAGACATAGATTTGGATTACTATGATACTGAATATTCTGTCATTTTTTGAGACTGCACCCATATACTGCATTTCAAACTCTTTTGTTGACTATGAGGGCTACTCCATTTCATCGAAAGGATTCTTGCCCACACTCTTGCCCATTTGAATTAAATTTGCCCTTTCCAGTCCATTTTAGTTCACTGAGTTTTAAAATGTCAGTGTGCACTCACCATCTCCTGTTTGATCACTTCCAATTTATCTTGATTCATGGACCTAACATTCCAAGTTCCAATGCAGTATTGCTCTTTACCGCATGAGACCTCAATTTCACCACCAGACATATTCACAGCTGGATGTTTTTTTCCACTTTGGCTCAAACTTTTCATTCCTTCTGGAGATACATCTCCACTCTTCCCCAGTAGTATATTGGTCACCTACTGTCCTGTGGTGGAGAAGGAAATGGCAACCCACTCCAATATTCTTGCCTGGAGAACCCTATGGACGGAGGAGCTTGGTGGGCTACAGTCCACAGGTTGCAAAGAGTCGGACACGACTTCACTTTCACTTTCACTCACTGTCCTGTGGACTTCATCTTTCAATGTCATATCTTTTTATCTTTTCATATTTTTCATGGGATCCTCAAGACAAGAATGCTGAAGTGATTTACCATTCCCTTCTCCAGTGGACAACATTTTGTCAAAACTCTTCACCATGACTCGTCCATCTTGGGTGACCCTATATGGCATGCCTCATAGTTTCATTGAGTTAGACAAAACTGTTATCCATGTGATCAGTTTGGTTAGTTTTCTGTGACTGTGGTTTGCATTTTTTTTGCCCTCTGATGGATGAGGATAAAGGCTTGTGGAAGCTTCCTGGTGGGAGGTACTGACCATGATGAAAACTGGGTCTTACTCTGATCGGCAAGGACATGCTCATTAAATCTTTAATCCAATTTTCTGTTGATGAGTGGGCCTAAGGCAAAACTATGGTAGGGGTAATGGCAACTTCCTCCAGGACTTATGCCAGCATGTTTCACATCCCAGGACTATAGCACTCAGTGTCTCTGGCCTGGGGAAGATCAATGTTGACCCACAACTCTGCCAGAGACTCCCAAACACTCACAGACAAGTCTGGTTCAGTCTCTTGTGAGATCAGCGCTCTTTTCTCCTGGGTCCTGGTGCACACAATGTTTTGTTTGTACGTTCCAAGAGTCTGTTTACCCAGTCTTGTGGAAGTTCTGTAATCAAATTCCACTGGCCTTCAAAGGCATATTCTTTGGGGTTCTTAGCCCCTCTACCAGGTCCCCAGGTTGGAAAATTTCTTGTGGGCCCCAGAACTTTCACAGTAAGAAAGAACTGCTGTTAAATTTGTTATAGCAGAATTCCTTTTGTTCTCCAGTTTGTGTGTCATAAGCTCAGGTGCTCTATTCAGTTCAGTCACTGAGTCATGTTCAACTCTGCATACCCATGGACTGCAGCACATCAGGCTCCCCTGTCCATCACCAACTCCTGGAGCTTACTCAAACTCATGTCTATCAAGTCAGTTATGACATCCAACCATCTCATCCTCTATTGTCCCCTTCTCCTCCTGTCTTCAATCTTTCCTAGCATCAGGGTCTTTTAAAATGAGTCAGTTCTTTGCATCAGGTGGCCAAAATACTGGAGCTTCAGCTTCAGCATCGGTCCTTCCAGTGAATATTCAGGATTGATTTCCTTTAGGATTTACTGGTTTGATTTCCTTGCAGTCCAAGAAACTCTCAAGAGTCTTCTCTAACACCACAGTTCAAAAGTATCAATTCTTTGGTGCTCAGTTTTCTTTATGATCCATCTTTGACATCCTTACATGACTACTTTGACTAGCACTGCTGACACCTTTGTCAGCAAAGTAATGTTCTGCTTTTTAATATACTGTCTAGGTTGGTCACAGATATTCTTACAAGGAGCAAGTGTTTTAATTTCATGGTTTTAATGACCATCTGCAGTGATTTTGGAGCCCAAGAAAATAAAACCTCTCACTGTTTCTATTATTTACCCAACTATGTGCCATGAAATTATGGGACCAGATGTCATGATCTTAGTTTTCTGAATGTTGAGTTTTAAGCCAATTTTTTCACTCTCTTCTTTCACTTTCATCAAGAGGCTCTTCAGTTCCTCTTCAATTTCTGCCATAAGGGTGGTGTCATCTGCACATCTGAGGCTCTATAGTGGGGCCAATGGTGATGTCCTCCAAGAGGACTTATGCCACACACTGTAAGTCCCAAGACTGTTGTTGCCAAAGTCCTTGTCACCATGATAGATTACTTCACTACCTCCACAGGTCTGGCTCAGTAGCTCTGCAGGTCACTGCTCCCTGCCCTAGGTCCTGGTGCACACAGGTCCCTTTTGCTCTCTCCAAGTGTTTCTGGAAAATGAGGTTTATTTTAATGCAGTTGTGCCACTCTTACCATCTTGTTTCAAGTTCTCCTTTGACCTTGGACGTGAGGTATCTTTTTTTGGTGGGATCCAATATTCTGTCTATGCTCTTTCAGCAGCTCATTGAAATTTTGGTGTTCTTGCTGAGAAGATGAATGTGCATCCTTCTACTCTGCCATCTTAATGGTATGAGATGGCAAATAGAGAGGGAAACAGAAGTGGAAACAGTGAGACATTTGTGTGTGTGTGCTCTAAAATCACTGCATAATGTCACTGCAGCAATGGAATTAAAAGGAGCTTCCTCCTTTGAAGCAAAGCTATGACAAAGTTGTACAGTATGTTAAAAAGAAAAAAAAAAACAGAGATATCACTTTGCCAACTAAGGTTCACATGGTCAAAGCTTTGATTTTCCCAGTAGTCATGTACAAATATAAGAGTTGGACCACAAAGAAGGTTGAGCACTGAAGAATTGATGCTTTTGAATTTTGGTGCTGGAGAAGACTCTTGAGAGTTCCTTGGAGTGCAAGGAGATCAAGTCAGTCAATCATAAAGGATATCCACCCTGAATATTCATTAGAAGGACCAATGCTGAATCTGATGTTCCAATAATTTGGCCACATAATGTGAAGAGCTGAAGGAAAAAAGAAAACCTGATGATGGGAAAGACTGAAGACAAAAGGAGAAGAGGTAGCAGAGGATGAGATGGTTAGATAACATCATCAACTCAATGGACATGAATGTGAGTAAAATCCAGGAGATAGCAAAGTAGAGGGAAGACTGGCATGCTGTTAAGTCCCTGGGATTACAAAGAGTCAGACATGACTGAGTCACTGAACAACAACAAATCCTAGCCATTGTTTCTTGAGGCTCAAACTGTCCCAACTGTAACATGGGAGCCTTTTCACACCAATCATTTGTGAATTCTTTCAACAGACCTTTACCTCATGGCATGCAGAGTTCCAGAGAACAGTAAGGAGAGATAAGAAAGCCTTCTCCAGCAATCAATGCAAAGAAATAGAGGAAAACAACAGAATGGGAAAGACTAGATATCTCTTCAAGAAAATTAGAAATACCAAGGGAACATTTCATGCAAAGATGGGCTCGATAAAGGTCAGAAATGGTATGGACCTAACAGAAGCAGAAGACATTAAGAAGAAGTGGCAAGAATACACAGAAGAACTGTACAAAAAGATCTTTACGACCAAGATAATCACGATGGTGTGATTACTCACCTAAAGCCAGACATCCTGGAATGTGAAGCCAAGGGGGCCTTGGGAAGCATCACTATGAACAAAGCTAGTGGAGGTGATGGAATTCCAGTTGACCTATTTCAAATACTGAAAGATGATGCTGTGAAAGTGCTACATTAAATATGGCAGAAAACTTGGAAAACTCAGCAGTGGCCACAGGACTGGAAAAGGGAAGCTTTCATTCCAATTCCCAAAAAAGGCAATGCCAAAGAATGCTCAAACTTCTGCACAACTGCACTTATCTCATATACTAGCAAAGTGTTAGCAAAATGCTCAAATTTCTCCAAGCTAGGCTTTAGCAATACATGAACTGTGAAATTCCAGATGTTCAAGCTGGTTTTAGAAAAGGCAGAGGAACCAGAGATCAAATTGCCAACACCCATTGGAGCATCAAAAAAGTAAGAGAGTTCCAAAAAATATCTATTTCTGCTTTATTGACTATGCCAAAACATTTGGCTGTGTGCATCACAAAAAGCCTGTGGAAAATTTTGTGATGGTAATACCGCACCACCTGACTTGCCTCTTGAGAAACTTATATGCAGGTCAGTAAACAACAGTTAAAACTGGACCTGCAACAACAGACTGGTTCCAAATAGGAAAAGGGGTACATCAAGGCTGTATATGGTCATCCTGTTTATTTAACTTCTATACAGAGTACATTATGAGAAACGCTGGACTGGAAGAAGCACAGGTTGGAATCAAGATTGCCAGGAGAAATATCAATAACCTCAGATATGCAGATGACACTACCCTTGTGGCAGAAAGTAAAGAGGAACTCAAAAGCCTCTTGAGGAAAGTGAAAGTGGAGAGTGAAAAAGTTGGCTTAAAGCTCAACATTCAGAAAATGAAGATCATGGCACCTGGTCTCATCACTTCATGGGAAAGAGATGGAGAAACAGTGGCAGACTTTATTTTGGGGGGCTCCAAAATCACTGCAGATGAAATTAAAAGACACTTACTCCTTGGAAGGAAAATTATGACCAATCTAGATAGCATATTCAAAAGCAGAGACATTACCTTGCCAACAAACGTCCATCTAGTCAAAGCTATGGTTTTCCAGTGGTCATGTATGGATGTGAGAGTTGGAATGCGAAGAAGGCTGAGCGCCGAAGAATTGATGCTTTTGACTGTGGTGTTGGAGAAGACTCTTGAGAGTCCCTTGGACTGCAAGAAGATCCAACCAGTCCATTCTGAAGGAGATCAGCCCTGGGTTTTCTTTGGAAATAATGATGCTAAAGCTGAAACTGCAATACTTTGGCCACCTCATGCAAAGAGTTGACTCATTGGAAAAGACTCTGATGCTGGGAGGGATTGGGGGCAGGAGGAGAAGGGGATGACAGAGGATGAGATGGCTGGATGGCATCACCAACACGATGGACATGAGTTTGAGTGAACTCCGCAAGTTGGTGATGGACAGGAGGCCTGGTGTGCTGCAATTAATGGGGTCCCAAAGAATCGGACATGACTGAGCAAATGAACTGAACTGAACTGAACTGAACTGATGGCAAAGATGTTCTAGAGTCTTGAAGAATCTTTATGCCCCAACTAGAATCAGCCATTTCTTCAAGGTGCTTTGGTTCCTTTAGTGTGAAAATATGTCAAAGCCATAATGTGAGCACTAAGTCTTGTTTTTGTGGCTTTTTAAGTGGTCAGGACATTTTTTAAGCCTAAATATTATGATTTTTTAATTATACTTGCATTTCAAATTTAAGAGTACAGAGTTTAATATTACATTTATCTCATATCAACTTCTGTAGACAGAAAATCTTGGTTCCAAGTGAATTAACACAACTATATAATCACCTAAACTATATACTATCCACTTGTCCACCACTACACTATATACTATCCACCTGTCCCACTGTATACTATATTTCACTAGCCTATACAAACATGATAGTCTTACAATAACAGTAATAACTCTACCACCAGAAATAAGTTTTCAACAGGGATCCACTGAGCACAAGCCATTCTCTCAAGGAGCTCATAAGTACAAGGAAAAGAAAAGGAACTGAAGTGTTCTGGGTACAGAGTAAAGTGAATCTCTGCACAGTACCAGTCAAGGGAGAGTTACTCCCACTCTAACAGTAAGGAAGACTATCTGGAGAAACAAGCTGCTCTGCTGACCCTCATAGTTAGAAAATCATCCAAATGAAGAGAGTGAAATTATGTTAAAAATGCTCAGCAACTCTGCAAATACAATTACCTCAGCATAACTATAGTTAGTTCAATTTGAAAAATGATATTTCAGCAGAACCAAAAAAAAAGTTTTAAATAAGAAGTCAAAGGCATGTCACCATGAAGTTGTGTACATCATTTCATTTATTCCAAGGTATGTTCTTTCTCACAAATCACATCTATGAAATCTGGGTGGATCCTGTTAGTGATATTGTCTCATAATAACAATTTTCATTTATGTTTCTGCTAGGGTATAAATTGTGATTTATCTTACAGCCTACAGGAACAATGATTTGATCAAATGTGATGATTATTTAATGAAATATGATGAGATTGACTCCTAGGCTGACAACTTGAGTTTCGGGGTTCCTGGATACTTATTCCAAATGGAAAAGGAGACATGGTCAGGGCTCATAAGATATTCTGATATGACCTGTGAAGAACACAAGCAAAAAAAATGCTCAACTTAAGAGATATTTGTACACTATGTTCATAGCAACATTATTCACAACAGCTAAAATGTGAATTAACCCAAGTGTCTGTTGAGAGATAAACAGGTAAAAAAAACAACATATAAAAGGAAAGAATTCTAATACAGGCCACCACATGAATGAATTATAAGGACATAATACTAGGTGGAATAAGCCATTCACAAAAAGACAAATGATTTCAATTTTATGAGGTACCTAAAGTAGACAGATTCATATAGACAGAAAGTAGAATGGTGGTTGGCAGGGTCTGAGGGAGCAAGGATTGGGGAAAGTGGTGTAATGAACATAGACTTCTAGTTTTTCAAGATGAAAAGAATTCTAAGGATTGGCTGCATAAATGTGAATGTACTTACTACTACTGTATGTGTAAAGATGGCTAATGCAGTCAATTTTCCATGATGTATTTTACTGCAATTTTAAAAAATAAATTTACCTACAGATGGGAGTTGGGGACAAAAGGGAAATATTCTAGCAGAAATTTTGAGACTAAAGAGTTGTAATATTAATACATAAAAAGGAGGGAAAGAATAAAAGAATGGACAGAAGAAAAAAAGAGATTAAAAAAATGAAAACTCACCAGCGTCTCCAAAACCATAGTGCAAAGCATATCGAAAGGATCAAGAAAGGCACTATTATTGCAACAAGTATCAAGCCAATGGATGTGGGGTGTCCTGGAAATTGGGAGAGGATAAAGGAATGTCACTTCAAACCCATTCTCTAGTTCTCCAGGCCTTCTTGCCCATCTGAGTGTCAGCATCATCATTAACTGCTTCTGATGCATGGGCATCTCTCGGGTTCCCTTTGTCATATTCTCAGAGGTTTTATACTCACAGCCACCCTTAATCTCTCCTTTTTGCTGAATCTCACTTAGACTACAGTGGGACTACTACTGTATAGTGAAGACTACTTCATTTTTATCTATTGTACAGCTTAGATCAGCTATTTTGATACCTCTTGGCACTGTAGTCCTTGAAATAAACTGCAAACTCTGTCCCTTTGATTCTCTTTCTTTCTGTCTCCCTGATTCTCTTTCCTCCCCGCCTATCCTCTCTCCATGCCTGTCTTCCTCCCTCCATCCTTCTCTCACTCATCAAATCCCTCCCCAGCCTGTGTTCCCCTCTCTGTTCTTGAGGACCGTTTTTTCCCATTTCCAGTTGGCCCCAGTTCCTTCTCACCCCAGTACAGGATGATGTCCTGGTCTCCTAGACTGCTGTGCTTCACTCGGCAACTCAGGCCAGCTGCCTCCCCAGCTGCCACATCCAGGGTTACTCGGAGATACCAAGTCCAGTCAGCATTGGGCATGATGTCTCCTTGTTGAGGGCCAGGCTGCTCCTGTTCACCCCTCATCCACATTACCCGCACAAGTTTTGGGTAGAATCCTGAGACATGGCACACCAGCAGCAGACGGCCAGGTCCAGGAGTGGGGCCACTGGACAGCCAGGCCTCAGGCTTCACTGGGATAAAAAGGAGCAGTAAGAATGTCAGATTATGACTCTAATCCAAAGCATGGGGACTCAGAAAGCCACAAATTTGGACAGTTGCCTCTTCCACTCCCATGGACACCAATGACTTATTGATTAATCATGTCTCTATTTATGTACTTCTCACTTTTGAATTTAAAGAAAGTGGTGGGAAGAGAAATAGGAACATCTGAGAGAGAGCATAAGGCTAACCTTGTCTCTGCAGTTCTGCTTTCCCTGCATCGAGGACACCCAGGAGATATCGAGGACAGGTTTCTGAGAGGAGTCTCTCAATGATATCGGAGATGCCTTGATACTGAGTCATGAGTGCACAAAACTTCTGCCCCCTGTTGCTGCTGTCTGGTGCAGGTGCACAGGAATGATTCTGGATTCTCACAAAATCCTGTCCTCCTAAAGCTCCTCTCAAAGAGCTTTCTATGGCCTCCCCAGAATGCAGCTCACAGCCTGCTATGACCTGGATCACAAAGGGGTCTGTGAAAAGGAAAACTGAGACAAGTTATTAAAAAGCAAACAGGAAAGAAAGAGATGAGAAAAAGGCATAGTACTTTTTATTTTAGTGTCGACAAGTTGAGAGGTGAAATTATTGGCATAAAACCAATTGTGGTATTCAGGACTTTTCACAAAGAGCACTGGGGAGACATATGCATATTATCAACGGTGGGGTTAGGTGGTTTTAAGGATGTAGAGTGGGCAAAGGGGAGAGGGGCAACGTGTGATGGAGTCAGAAGTGCAGCATTCCACAGTGGAGGGAAGGGTTACATGTAGAGACGGAATCGGGCAGCAGATGCTTGAGGACGTCAATTGGAGGAGTAGGAAGTCAACTTAAGTTCACTCATGCACAGAGTAGGAAAAGGAGGTTCTTCCTTGGGGTTTTAGAGAAACAACTGACATAGACGCAAACAAGAAGTAACCACAAG
>SJYC01127467.1:0-92856 GCA_006408675.1 Madoqua kirkii | reverse complement strand
TTTCTAAACTCTAAAGTAAAGTTTATATAGAGGAACAAACCAGGCTCTAAAAAAATATAATAGAAAGAGAAAGAAATTACATAAGAAATGATCTGTTCTTACCACTGATAGATTTTGGCAGGTATAATCATAACCATACCAGGGAATACCCATTACAAGTTTCTTAGGGTTAATTCCAATCTTGATGAAGTCATCATATCCTGATCAAATAGGAACAGAAAAAGCATATTATTTTTCTCTTCATATATCTACTAATGTGTTCATACAAGCTATGTAACCACTCAGAATCCAAGCCTGTAAAAACAGGTACATTTACTCAAGACACTACAGTGTTTCTGTAATATATTATAAAAGTCATACCTTAAAATCTATAAACTTTGTATCACTTTCTAAGTCATTTGTTTTATAAAATATGTATTTGGCTGCACTGAGTCTTCATTGCGGTATGCAGGATCGTTAGTTGTGGCATGTTACAGAATCTTTTATTTTCGGCATGCGGCTCTTTTAGTTGCAGCATGCAAATTAATAGAAAATATTCAAAATAATCAAAATCAAATTGAAGCAAAAAATTCACAAAATTTATTTTAAGAACACTGGCACATTTCAGGAAAGCATGTTAATTGTGTCTATTAACTACTAAGGCACAGATTTGATATCTTAGATTCTAAAGCTTTAAAAAAGTTGTATAAGTCAAACTTTCTGACACGGGTCTCAATCAAAATAATCAAAATCAAATTGAAGCAAAAAATTCACAAAATTTATTTTAAGAACACTGGCACATTTCAGGAAAGCATGTTAATTGTGTCTATTAACTACTAAGGCACAGATTTGATATCTTAGATTCTAAAGCTTTAAAAAAGTTGTATAAGTCAAACTTTCTGACAGGGGTCTCAAAACTGCTTCTTGAATGCACAAGTGTTTCACATTTTATCAGTATCCTAAAGGAGATCAGTCCTGTGTGTTCATTGGAAGGACTGATACTGAAGCTGAAACTCCAATACTTTGGCCACCTGATGCAAAGAGCTGACTGATTTGAAGACTCTGATGCTGGGAAAGATTGAGGGCAGGAGGAGAAGGGGATGACAGAGGATGAGATGGTTGGATGGCATCATCAGTTCAATGGACATGAGTAAACTCTGGGAGTTGGTGATGGACAGGGAGGCCTGGTGTGCTGCGGTTCATGGGGTCACAAAGAGTCAGACACGACTGAGAGACTGAACTATAAACTTGAATTCAGTTCAGTTCAGTTCAGTTGCTCAGTCGTGTCCGACTCTACAGCTACCCTGTCTTACTTGGTAGCAGATTATAGATAGGAAACAGAGAAAAATGAATAAATCCATGGTCCTATCAATTCCTTTCTTACCCATGCTGCAAAATATGTTTTCCCACAAAGACATGTTCCAAGATTAGCTAGGATGAGTTCAGTAATTTGCCATTTTTCAGAGTCTTTAAAGTTACCATGTACTGTTCAATATCCAAGAGAGGGATGG
The DNA here is from genome assembly GCA_006408675.1 of Madoqua kirkii. Taxonomy (NCBI): domain Eukaryota; kingdom Metazoa; phylum Chordata; class Mammalia; order Artiodactyla; family Bovidae; genus Madoqua; species Madoqua kirkii. Next base: position 91,366 of record SJYC01127467.1, on the reverse strand, counting down.
AGTATGCATCATTTCCCAAACATACTTGATAATGAATCTTTTATTGATATACATAATTATCATGTCCTTCATAAATGCAGCTTGCAAACACTGGATTAAATAATTATTTTGTATTATAACACATTTTTTTCAAATTTTAAATAGGATATGCTTATGATCAAACTAGTCTATTCAGAAAAATTGTTGTTGTTTAGTCACTAAGTCATGTCTAACTCTCTGCGACTCCACTGACTATAGCACTCCTGGCTCCTCTGTCCATGAGATTTCCCAGGAAAGAATACTGTAGTGGGTTGCCATTTCCTTCTCCAGGGGATCTTCCTGACCCAGCGACTGAACTTGGGTCTCCTGCATTGGCAGGTGGATTCTTTAACACTGAGCCACCTGGGAAACCCATCCAGACAATTAGAACATGATAAAATGAAGCCAGGTTCTATGATTTTTACCTCTATGTGAAATATAAAGGAATTTTTTTTATTATTTAATAGTTAAATCGGTGCCAACTATGCCAGAAAATCTCACTTAAGTCTGAAAGTTAACAAGCAATCTTTTATTCAATTGGTTGATGTATACAAACCAGCACAAACTTCAGAAAGGATAATGCAGAGCCCATGTCATATGAATGACATACCAGAAGGACTCTTAATAGGAATGTAATTGTCAGTGCAGCATGGGTACTAAAAGAAAATGCCAAATAAGGTAAAAACCAATCCTATCAATCATGTACAATCATTTAGTTACATGATAGCTACCTTTGCTATTAAATTATTTAACATTGGCTATTTCAGCAAAAAAGTTCTGTCAAATTCTAAATAAGCAAATATCTTCTTTGGGTAACTTTCTGAAAAGAGCTGTGACTTGAAGTTAGAACACCTGCTTGAATCCCAACCATACACTACCTAACAGGCATGCAATCATGAGATCTTAACACCCTTCATCTCATCTATAATGGAGGGTTAATTTATTACGCCTATCTGACAAGACTTTTAGAAGAAGTAATTGAAAATGTTAAAACTTTTTATAAAATTTAAAGCTCTCAAATTAAGAGGTTTTTATGTTTTAAGAAAGTGTTACAAATGGAAAAGATATACAAATGACTTAGAAATACTAAAACATATCTTAATGTTTGAGGTTACAGAATTACTATTACTGATAAATGGTCACTTTGCGATTTCTTACCAGTTAGTGTCTGAATATAGGGAGAATTGGCTCCTGCAACACATTGTGAACAGGCCAGGCATCGTTCGTCGTAAGACATCACAAAGAGAAAGTCACAGGCATCTGCAATTCCGGTATAGTTATAGCACCTTGCACCTACGCAGTTTGGACCCCAAGGTACATCAAAGGTTACCTGTAGAAAAGTCATGTTATGTAACATGATCAAATATGCATATTATGGCAGAGGTTTTGTTGATTATATATTCTCTTGCTTCATATTATCCCCCAAAAGAACCACTTAGGTGTATGAACATAGAGTTTGACATGTATAGAATGAGAACAATTCTAAGAAATGTATTTTTTGCCTGCATGGACTGACCCAGACATGTGTTTTGGACAATATTTTGGACATATAGATAGATAGATAGATAATGAACATATATTTGGACCAGGAAATATCTGGACTTGTACAATGACCAGGAGCAGGCACACTGTAGAAGAGTTTTAAAATCAAATGCCTACAGACTGGCAACTCAACTGATTAAAGACAATTTATGTCATCACAGTAGGGTCATGGTAGGGTCTATAAGCAACTAGAGAGTAAAAAACACACTGAAAGAATTCAAATTTTAAAATTCTTAAAAATATCGTGCAAGTTCATTTTTTCACTCTCTCCTCTTACAAAATGGAAGTATAATAAGGTGATAGAGAAAGTGACTGCGTCTAAGCAGGTAAATTTTAAATTCATTTTGCAAGTCCTTGCCTCTCTTCTGAGCAGTGAGAATATTTTCACTGGGTTTCCTGTCATGGTTAATCTCATACTGTTTTTAGCAAGTAGTGTTAGTGTATTAGAAAAAAAATCAAAGACTGATTTTTATGTTGCTCTCATATAACTAGATTATTTCATTTTAAAAATGTGGTCTGTTTTCCAACTATAACAGTGAAAGTGTAGAAAGAATTCTTCAAGAGCCCTTCTAGTTCTTTAATTCTGTGAGGACAAATTCTATAATCCTAAATTATCATCTTTTCCCCAAAATTCATTTCTCCTTCCAGAGGCTCTTTTTTTTTTCTGCTCACTGGTTTAAGGACTTTGGGGCTTTTTCTGACTCTCTTTCTCTCTCATCCTATAACTAATCTCACATTTTCTTTCGAGTAGCCTCTCACAGTTGTTCTGCCCCTTCCTTTTCATTTATCCACTAATTCAATGAACACTTTCTGAGTGTTAGGGTTATGCTGCTACTGTTGCTAAGTCACTTCAGTCGTGCCTGACTCTGTGTGACCCCAGAAACAGAAGCCCACCAGGTTCCCTAGTCCCTAGGATCTTCCAGGCAAGAACACTGGAGTGGGTTGCTATTTCCTTCTCCAATACAGGAAAGTGAAAAGTGAAAGTGAAGTCACTCAGTCGTGTCTGACTCAGTGATCCCATGGAGTACAACCTACCAGGCTCCACCATCCATGGGATTTTCCAGACAAGACTATTGGAGTGGGTTGCCATTGCCTTCTCCAGTTAGGGTTATGCCATCATCCCTATTCAAACCATAAATTCTAAGTTGTTGGATTACTGGGTTAGTCCTTATAAGTCTCTTTTAGAAAATTTTACATACTACCATAAATAATATTCCCCAGATACCTTCTACACACTTTACCCATTACATACAGAATCAAATGCATACTCTTCAGTGTGACATCCTGGATGTTCAGTGTGACAATCTGGATGTTCAGTGTGACAATCTGGCTCAGCTTGACAACCATACTTCCCACTGACTTACCTAATATGAACTTGACATAGTAGCCCAAATTGTTCTACTTGCCCATGGAAATAGACATTCATACTGCCAAGTCTTTGCTCAGTCTCTTCCTCTTCATTCTTTCACCATAGTTTAATCAGGACTAGCAAATAAGTTCCCACACATTGATTCTACCCTATTAACAAAGCAATCTAGAGAATGAAGGAAAAGTTTCTGAGGCCAAAATTTGTAAGGAGTATGGTGACCTGCATACCAGGTATTTGCTATTCTTGATCTGAAGTGTACTTGTCTAGAAAATTGAATTCCACACTGACAAACCTTCTCGACTTGCATACAGTCACAGAGATATCAATTTTTATGTTGTCTATTTTTCTAGTGCTTCTCAAATTCATGTTGACCAACTAGACCAGAATCACCCACCTATCACTCTTGATAAAAATACAGTTCCTAGAATTAGGGTTTAAGTCTCACTTGGCCATGGGTGCTTCGCAAAGTAATTCAGAATCTATGGAGCAAGTAAGACACTTCTCCAGAACTATCTCTACTCTTAGGCAAAAGCTATTTCTGTCCTGAACTGATGAAAGCAGGGCCTGGCCAACTGAGTCCTTCCTCTGCCTTTCTACTGATCTAACCATGCTGCAAGGCAAGCAGGTGGGGCAGTTCCAGTGTTGTAGCCTTATGTGAATAAAGAACAGGTTTGGCACCTTAAAATTTTATAAAACTCTTTTAGTTAAGAAACTCAGAAGTTCCAGAAAATTTTTTAGGATGTGCTGAAACTCTTCCTACTCAGTAAAACTGAGATTCTACCTTAATGAATTTTGAGAGGAAAAACAAGGGCTTTCCAAAAAACAGCAAATGAATTTTCACCTGTGATCCTTCAATTTCACGATGGAAAGAGTCTGTGGTTTCTTTGACTAAAGCAGTTAATGCATAATATTCAGGTGATGAATGAGCAACATCTTGTTCTATGTCTAGATTAATTCCATCCATATATTGTGTTTTGGCCAGCTTAACTTGTTGAGCTATCCAGGATGCTCTGAAAGTAGCATTAATGATATCCTTTACAGATACATCTCCTATGGAAGAAATATACATCTTTTGTACATACATGCTTTCCACATTTTAATAAAATATATTTCACACACCCATTCCAAAGAGATCCAAATGTCTTTAAAACATCTCATAATTTTTGAATACTCAGCCTCAAATTTAAGTTTTCCAAACAAAGAAATAATATATCAAAATCACAGAAAATCATGTACTGATCTCTAAATAACCATTATGAAAAATTAGTAATATTCTCAGATTAAAAACAGAGATTGTGGGCTATAGCTAGCTAAGGGTCATCATGCTATTTAGGACTCAATATTTTGCCCAAATCATGTGGTGGTTTACTTGATGCTTTAAAAATATCTCTACCTGAAAAATGAATTAAACAGTAAGATTAATTTTAGGATGCTAAACATACAAACATGAACATTTTTGGAAATCTGAGATAGCAGATGATGCAACTAAACTTAGCAATTGGCTAGACACATCTGTTTAAAGTTGTAACTTACCTTTTAAGACTACTCTGGCTCCTTTTGCATGAGCATGGCACATAAGTTCTGGATCATAATTTGAAAAAAGTACCACAGTTGTAATCTGTGACCAGTCATAATATTTCCAAGTTTTATGTCCAACATCAAATACAAAGACCTGCCAAAACAACAGGAATAAGCACCCTCACTTAAACCAGGAAAAATACCATTCTGACCACCCAAAGAAACATTAATTAATCATCGATCATATGCCAGGTACTGGTAGACCCTGAGAGTACAAGAGTGAATTAGATATACGGGTCTCAATTAATTGGTGGCAGAGGAAATTAGCAGGGTCTGGAAAGCAGGGGAGGGTAAGCTAGGAAGCAACAGTGGCAAGTGCCTGGAGGCACAGAGAGCCCGGTGCTCTGTTTGGCTGACACCTAGAATTTGGAGGAAGACAACAATGAAGAACCAGAGAGAGACAGTCAGGGTTAAATCATGAAAGGACTTGAAGCCCTTTTGAGAAATTATCCCGAGGGAAAGGATTTTAGGAAGAGAATATACATATTTTAGGTATGCATTTTGGAAAATTAAAGACCTAAGTGCCAGGTATAGAAAAGCAGAGTAAGGAGCACGTTCAGGCTTTCACTGGACCGCGGCAGTGCTGATTCTTTCAAATTCATCCTCATCCTCATCCTCTTGGAAACCAATGAGTCTTGCTACTTAGGGAGTTAATTTCCTTACAAGCCTCCTTGTTTGGCCAGAGTACCTCAGGAGAGACACGGCAAGCTGATGCAAGGGGCTTGGATTCAGACCTGGGTTGGAATACTTAACTGTGAGACCTGGGAGGAGTTACTCAACCTCTCTGAGCCCAAATTTCCTCAAGGAAATCCGTGAACAGAAAGGTTCTGACTGCGCGAGCTGTCAAAGTTAGTTCCGCCCCCCTACCCCCAACACCTCTTTTTCTGGCTCCGTTCTTCTACTGTAAGTCTTTCTGGGGACCTGTGAGGACCAGACCCGGAGGGTCAGGGGAGAGGGATGCCACTGACCTCGAAGTCGGGGCGGTGGGTGATGGGACGGCACAGCGCTGGGACCTTGCACGGGCAGTCCGCCCTCGCCCCGTCGGGCAGCGCCAGCAACAGCGGCAGCAGCAGCGGAGCGAGTCTGGGCGCCCGGCGGGGCAGGGGAGCGAGGCGCCGGCTCCCCGCTAGCTGCAGCCGTGCCATCCTAGCAGCTCACCAGGCAACCGTACCTTCGGGTTCCCAGCTGGGGCCTACTTTAAGGAGGGGAGCGCGGAGGCGGGGCGAGGCGGGGTGGGGAGGCTGCGGTCTCCCAGCCCTAGGGATCTGGGCTGTCGGAAGGAGGCACTGAAGTTTTCGAGCCTCCGGCGCCCTGCAGACCGACTTAGGCAAATTCAGGGAGATGTTGAGCGAGAGGGACAGGGAGGCCTGGGGTGCTGCAGTCCATGGGGTCGCAAAGAGTCGGACACGACAGGGCGACTGAACTACAACAAGCGCCTCATGAAGGAAATTAAAAAGCAAGTAGTCTGGGCAGGCTTTAGAAGCAGGAGAGGAGGTTTCTGACTGCCTTCTAACCCCACCTGGGCGAGGTGTTTGCTTCAAACACACGAATTCGTATCAGCCAGTCAAGCGACCGTGCTTTAGATAAGAGAGGAAGTGCATCTTCGATTTTCTCGGAGCCTATGGAGACTTCGTCAGCCTCCCTGGTATCTGGAAAATCTTATGACTTAAAACGTGGATTTTAGATAAAACGATCCAGTTTAGTTTCTCAAAGCCTAGCTGCTATGGCCACAGTATAGGATCTCTTCCTATTAGACTGCTGCTGCTGCTGCTGCTAAGTCGCTTCAGTCGTGTCCGACTCTGTGCGACCCCATAGACGGCAGCCCACCAGGCTCCTCCGTCCCTGACTGCTGCTGCACTGAAAGTTTGCAGCTTCCTAGTGGCTCAGAGGTTAAAGTGTCTGCCTGCAATGCAGGAGACCCGGGTTCGATTCCTGGGTCAGGAATATCCCCTGGAGAAGGAAATGGCAACCCACTCCAATACTCTTTCCTGGAGAATCCCATGGAGGGAGGAGCCTGGTAGATTACAGTACATGGGGTCACAAAGAGTCGGACACGACTGATCGACAAACTACTACTAGAGTTCTTTTTAAGAACAAACTATGGCTGTTTTTAAGTTGTTGCTTTGAGGGAACGGAAGAACCTAAAATAGCCCCTGGCCAGTATTGTTCCGAAGTCTCAAGAGCTATTCTCCGGGAAACTTTGTACATGGTACAGGAGTTTAAGAGTAGCATTGTCTTCTTGCCTTAATTTCTGTACTGGGAATTTCAGCAAATAAACTATGATATGAGGAATTCAAAAACAAACAAACAAAAAAGGTTGGGAGGGGGCAGCATTGCAAACATTAAAGTAAAACCAGAGCTGTATTTTTTGAGTGTAAACTGATGACGATTGGAGTTTGTGACCTGAGATTATGAGTGGGAGTCCCCAAAACTACAATCTGAAGTCTCATCCATGGGGTAGACCCACTGCCCAGGACTTTTTCCCAATTGGTACTCCAGATTGCTGTTAATAAGGGATTTCTTAGCACTGTTTAATCTGGAAGCTGGACAGCCCAATTTGGTGATGGATGTACTGTTGTTGTTTTAGTTGCTAGTTTGTGTCCGACTCTTTCTGACACCATAGACTGTAGCCCACCAGGCTTTTCTGTCCATGAGATTTCCCAGAGGGTGTGCTGTTACTTTTTCTGTTTCTCTATTTTCTGTTTCTCTTTTTTAATGACTGTATATTGAAATCGTGTCGAATATTCCTCTGTTAAATATGGAAAGGGTTTATTGTGTGTGATGAGTGGTTTCTTTTGTTAATGAATCCTTCAAAACTTACACAGACATAAAACTATGGCCAAACACACACCGAGCCCAGGCAGCTGGGGCCTTGTGCCCGGCAGAGCATTGGCTCAAATGTATATCGCCTACCATTTTTGTGCCTCTCTTTGGCTCTGTGTCGTAGTTGTATGTATCTTCCTTGTGGAGTCTAAAACTGTTGGGAACCCTCGAAATGGAGAAGTAGGGTGCCTTGGAAGGGATGACTGTAGTACCTGGTGGAAATGGCCCAAAGATTTTAAAGATATGGGTATCTGTTGAATTAAGATGGTGGTTTGAATATGGACTCTAATTTTACTTCCTTCCATGCTTAAACTCCAGTAAAAACCTGAACCGAAAAGGGCAGGGAGATAACAGCAACATTTTGGAAGCTTTAAAGCACAAGTATGAGGCCTAAGTACCTCAACTCCTGACAGTACAGAAACCTGAGAAACAACCTAATTCATAGAATCTTCAAAAGTTCTCAGGGAAACAATTTGGGTGTTGTTTCTGGGGCTCCAAAGAGCTCTGGTACCATAGTTCTTTATTCTCAGTGCAGAAAAGAATTCATCGAGAGGCAAAGTGATAGATAAGTGATTTATTAGAATAAGATGCTTGTGATGTTTTTAAGTGGGTGGGCAAGGGGGTGCTATACTCCCAAGAACTTACCAGACTATAGTTTCATAATCAAAGGAAAAGGAGGGAGGAGAAGATTTTCTTTGTCTTTCCTGGGTAGATGTCCTGCTTCCATCAGCTCCTCTTCCAGGTTGAGCAGGGGAGTTTTCTCATCCCTAAATAGTCAAGCTGCTGCTGCTGCTGCTGCTGCGTCACTTCAGTTGTATCCGACTCTGTGCGACCCCAGAGACGGAAGCCCACCAGGCTCCCCTGTCCCTGGGATTCTCCAGGCAAGAACACTGGAGTGGGTTGCCATTTCCTTCTTCAGTGCATGAAAGTGAAAAATGAAAGTGAAGTCGCTCAGTTGTGGCCAACTCTAAGCAACCCCATGGACTGCAGCCTACCAGGCTCCTCCGTCCATGGGATTTTCCAGGCAAGAGTACTGGAGTGGGTTGCCATTGTGGTCCCCAAATTATCATTTGTGTGTGTGTGTGTGTGCAGAGACCATGTGCAGGGATCATTAATTTACTGAGCTCACTGCGCAGGTCTCATGCCCCCATTGTTTTATTGTTTTGAGGCGTGTCTCGTGTGTCTGTGGCATGGTTTTGTTGCTAAGCAAGACTGCTTGGTTTTGTGGTTAAGCAAACCTGCTCCCTTGAGGTTAAGCAAACCTGCTCTCTTGAGTAATCATTAACTTAACAAGGGTCTCCCATATTTTTTTCTACTTACAATCCCCTAGTGGCATTAACTGTTTAATCATCTACTTTGTCCTTTCACTCTGTCCCTGTCACTGGAACTGCAAGAGGTGCCTCAGAAATTAGAGATGAAGGAGGGATGGAGGTTAGGATGTCAGAAAATGCTGGGAATTAGGTGAGAGTCTCTTGAGAAGCAGTTAGATTTATAGATCCTTTCTCCAGCCTTATGTCTGGGCAACTGCCCTTCTCCCACCTGGGCTGAAGTTTGGAGGTTTAATTCTCTGGGAGAGTGAATTCTCTGGTAGGTGCTTGGGTACCACTAACCCTAAGTCTATTCTAAAAGAGATATAACTAACTTTGTGCCTGACCGAAGATATTAGAAATGCCCTGAGATCATCCTTTTTAAATTCAAAGTCAAAAATACCAGTCACCCACTCAGAGCTCCCTCTCTTTTTACTTCTTATCTCTTACTTTTAATCACTGAGAACAAATAAAACAACTAAATAATATAAAACAAACAATAGAAAAAGGAATATGGAGGAAACAAGCATTGTCTGCTGCTGCTGCTGCTAAGTTGCTTCAGTCGTGTCCGACTCTGTGCGACTCCACAGACAGCAGCCCATTGGGCTCCGCCATCCCTGGGATTCTCCAGGCAAGAACACTGGAGTGGGTTGCCATTTCCTTCTCCAATGCATGAAAGTGAGAAGTGAAAGTGAAGTCGCTCAGTCCTGTCTGACTCAGCGACCCCATAGACTGCAGCCTACCAGGCTGATCCATCCATGGGAGCTTCCAGGCAAGAGTACTGGAGTGGGGTGCCATTGCCTTCTCCAAGCATTGTCTGGAGGATACTAAAAAAAAAAAAAAAAGAAGAAACCTCTCAGTAATATCCCCAGAGAGGTAAAAGAAGATGAAAACTGCAACAGGATGCTATTTTTTAAGGGGCATGGGAATAGAGTTCATGAAAATCAGAAAAATCACAGAAATTAGGAAAAAATCAGAATGTCTGAGCAAAGTACAAAAATACTCTTCAAAAAAAAAAAAAGAATGTTGAAAGAGTAGTCCAGATGTGAGGAAATCATCAACTCTAAGAATGAAGGACAGGCGTTTTCAGAAGGGCAAGATACAGATCCTATGAGCTTCCAGAGAGAGAGAAAGTCACGAAGTATCAAGAATCAGCAGCTCCTCAGACTTCTCAATAGCAACACAAAGCTCGAAGACAGTGAAACATTGCATTTGAAATTCTGAAGGAAGATGATTTCTGCTTAAAATTCTACCAAAGTATCAATCAAATGAGAAAGTCATGTAACACTTCAAAATATTGACATATCCTACATTTCAAATGGAGTATCCTAGGCCCTGCATCCAGAATTTCTGCTTCACTGAGTCTGTATGGGGGCCATGAACGTGAATTTTGAAACAACAGCCCCACGTGATTATAATATAGGTTGTAGCATGTAATTTGAGAGTCACTGCCATGATTAGTGATTTTATAGTCTAAAATAAACCTTTTTTTAATTTTACATCTCACCCCTATTTCAGAAACCATCTCCATTTAGTAGGGAGATGGTATTAATAAAAAATACTTATTATGAGAGTTTTTCTTATTAGGGGAGTTCACAGTTCTGTTTTGGTTTTGAGGATCTGTAAATGGCTATGAACTCTCTCCAGAAAAGAGCATGTACATGTTCATACAAATTATGTGAACCTTTTTTAGTTTATCTGTGGACCACTAGGTTGCTCTCAGGTATAAGGCTCAGAAGTGATTATTCATATTTACATTCCTGGAATGGCATTTGTAATATCTCTTTCCCTGCCACTGTTCACTCAAGTCCATTTTCCAAAACCTCGTCAGTTCAATTCCTTCCTGTTCTTCTTATGCTGCTATCTAGTCACTCTCATTGCTAACTATATGTGTGAGAATATTTCATTTTCCTGAACCAAAACTCAAGAGGGATTTCATATGAGTCATGTCACTTGATACCAAGGACAGAAAACTCGACCTCAGCACAAAGTAAGAATTTATTATGTCAAGGAACTAAATGTTTCTGGGGAGATCTTCAGGACCCAGAGATGTTAATCATATCAATAGTTCTCAGTCTCATTCTCAATTTCTTGGCTCTGCTTTTCTCTGAGTTTGTTTTGTTATCAGGTAGTGCTGGTGGTGGTTTAGTCACTAAGTCGTGTCCGACTCTTGCAACACCATGAACTGCATCCTGCCAGGCTCCTCTGTCCATGGGATTCTCCAGGCAAGAGTACTGGAGTGGGTTGCTATTTCCTTCTCCAGTAATAAGGTAAATTATTACCTTTCTCCTTATGGTGGAAAGATAATTTCCAACTCCACAGGCCTCCTGACATCTCCAGAGCCTCCCCTAACATTTGCAGGCCCCAGGGCAAGGGCACAAATGGAAATCCACACACATGAAATCTGATTTCCTTTTCTAGAAATTTTATTTTCCAACAGGAAGTCAAATGAAATGAGGGCAAAACTAAAAGACTGGAATTCTCAATATAGATTTTCTACTGATCAGGATCTCATTTTTTCCCTACAAAATTAAGGACACTAAATTTTAATTCACAAGTTGTTAGGAGGATACAATCTGACAGTTGATATCAGTATCTTTTGGTAGTGTTAGTAAATGCTTGGCATTCTTATTAGTAATACAACATTTTTGCATTCTTATTAGTAACACATTTGTCATAGAATATTATGGAGTTAACATTCTGAGAAGATCCAAGAATATTCAAATTTTTATGATGTGCTTGGTGAAAAATTAAAGAAAACATTACTTGATGTTATCCATAATTTTTGAGAGGGGCCTATGCCTTAAATTAACAACTTCCATATCCAAGTTCACATTATCTCAGTTCAGGTCAATCACTTAGTCACGTTCGACTCTTTGCAACCCCATGAACTGCAGCACACCAGGCCTCCCTGTCTATCACCAACTTCCAGAGTTTACTCAAACTCCTGTCCATTGAGTTTGAGTAAATTCATGTCCATCAGTGATGCCATTCAACCATCTCATCCTCTGTCGTCCCCTTCTCTTCCCACTTTCAATCTTCCCCAACATCAGGGTCTCTTCCAGTGAGTCAGTTCTTTATCAGGTGGCCAAAATATTGGAGTTTCAGCTTCAGCATCAGTCCTTCCAATGAATATTCAGGACCGATTTCCTTTAGGATTGACTGGTTGGATCTCCTTGCAGTCCAAGGGACTCTCAAGAGTCTTCTCCAATACCACAGTTCAAAAGCATCAACTCTTTGGTGCTCAGCTTTCTTTATAGTTCAACTCTCACATCCATATGACTACTGGTAAAACCATAGCTTTGACTGGATGGACCTTTGTTGGCAAAGTAATGTCTCTGCTTTCTAATATGCTGTCTAGGTTGGTCATAACTTTCCTTCCAAGGAGCAAGCATCTTTTAATTTCATGGCTGCAGTCACCATCTGCAGTGATTTTGGAGCCTCCCCCCAAAATAAAGTCTGCCACTGTTCCATCGTCTCCCCATCTACTTGCCATGAAGTGATGGAACCAGATGCCATGATCGTAGTTTTCTGAATGTTGAATTTTAAGCCAACTTTTTCACTGTCCTCTTTCACTTTCATCAAGAGGCTCTTTAGTTCTTCTTCACTTTCTGACATAATGGTGGTGTCATCTGCATATCTGAGGTTATCGATTTCTCCCGGCAATCTTGATTCCAACTTGTGCTTCATTCATCCCAGCATTTCTCATGATGTACTCTGCATATAAGTTAAATTAGTAGGGTGACAATATACAGCCTTGACATACTCCTTTCCCTATTTGGAACCAGTCTGTTCCAACTCCATGTCCAGTTCTAACTGCTGCTTCCTGACCTGCATACAGATTTCTCAGGAGGCAGGTCAGGTGGTCTGATATTCCCATCTCTTTCAGAATTGTCCACAGTTTACTGTGATCCACATAGTCAAAGGCTTTGGCATAGTCAATAAAGCAGAAGTAGATGTTTTTCTGGAACTCTTGTTCAGATTATTTTGGCACACAGAATTTTTTGTTTGTTTTTAACCACAGTAATTGTGGCTCCCAAACTGATCACAAGAGACTTAATTTACTCTTGTGTTGTCATGACCTGAAGATGTATGAAGCCTCAACTTTGTATGTTAGGCTGACTGCAGTTTTGAATAGTATGAAATGACTAAAGTTCTGAGTCATTTGGCTTGAAAACAATACAATTCAAATATTGTAACAATGAGACTCCTTAGTGAACCCTCCAAGTAAGGAAAATAGTTTGTGTATTTCTAAATAGAAATTGCCTGTCGTCACACCACGTCAATGATCTGACCTGTAATCTGACTCCTATTACACTACTGAGCTGGAATGTCCTTTAGAGCCAGGTGTCTGGGTAAAGAAGTTTAGCTCAATGGCTTGTGCAACAAAAATGCCCAAATCTAGAGCACTGTTGTAATGTTGCTAGAAATAGCTTTCTTGAAATAGCAGATGGGAAGATAAAAGTGGAAAATTTAAAGCTCAAAGTCTTTTGCCTAAGCAGATTTTGTAAAGTTTCTGCCCATATCTCATTTAAAAGCCGGTTAAAGAAACAGGGGTGGGAATAGAACCACACCATCTGCTTTCACAGGAGGTGCATCCTAGAGTCACACCACACACAATTCATTTGGCCTGCATTTTAAAACTTTGGGAACTGCCATATTAGAGAGAAAATCCAGATTTCTGGCTTCTCTTATGAAATGGAACCTTTGGCTACAGTGGGCCTATATTCAACTGGGGGAAAAGCAGGCTGGATTTGAGAATCTGCTCAAGTCGTCTCTTTACACGTTCCCTGTGATCTCCCATTCCTTCCCATACTGAACGTCTTACCTGTTCACTTTGCCTGCCTCATGCCACAGGCATGAGATCCCTGCAGTTTATGAAATGAATGCAACAGGTTTTTTGTTTTTTTTTTAATAGGCAAATCTGTTAAAGGAAAGGGGAGGGGAGAACCAGTGGCTAGTTTTGCCTCCGAACAGTCCTAAATCTGCTGTTTTTCAATGATCTGACTCCAACTTACTTTTTCCAAATGGCCTAAAGTATGAAACTAAATGTCAGTATTATTTCAAAGGATGGGCTCTGATGCAGCCCTATAGCAAGCCAGCCATGTGTGACTTTGGGTGAGTTCATTAAGCTCTCTTGGCCAAGAGTGATGGAAGGTCACTAAACGGACTTAATACCTCTTCTGAATACTTCAGAGCTGATACACAGCACAGATTTTAAAAGTACTCCTAATCGTTTATAAAGCGCAAAAACGCCCCCTAGCATAAGCTCCTGTTACAGAGTGCCACACCCCGCTTTTACAAGTTGGGTTCCTGGAATCAGCTTTAGCTTCACACTATCCCACCTCCCACGCGAGCCCAAGAGGGTTCTCAGGGGAGAAGCTCTGGAAAACCTGCCAAGAAATGCAGCAAAAATGCCCTTAGCTGAAGGGAGGGGAAGGAAGATGCTGGCGGCATTTTTAAGCCCACAGAATGGTATACCAACTCCTAGCTAAAATGACAGTCCCCGCCGCAGAGCTAGCACAAAACCCTGTCACCAGCTTCCATCCAGCTCCAAGCAAGACCCCAGAAGCCACACCTGAACCTTCCCGTCCACCTCAGACCTGGATTCTGGGCCTCACCCTCCTCCAAGTTAAATATTCTAAGGCTAAACTTCCAAGGCTAGAATATTCTAAACTTCTAACCAAGTTGACAGGCTGTTCTCTACCTTGAAAAATACATTTCAGAATGACTAAATATATGTATCTATGTATATGAGTGTGTGTGTGTGTGTAAGGTTGTAGTTTTTAATGACTGAATATCAAGAAACTGTTGAGGTGATTGCACTTAATTATTATTACAAAGATACTCATGATTTGTTTGGATTTTCTGTTTTTTTATTATTCCATTAAATTTATCTTATATTTATTTCAGCAGAGTCATGCTATTATAACCAAGATTTTTCACTTAATTTCTGTTCTGTTGAGAATAATAATCTTAAAGATTCAAAAATAAATGTAGTAAGTCATACTCAGAACAGATGAAATATATATACGTATATACACATATATGTGTGCACACACATATATCCCTGGAGGAGGAAATGGTAGCCCACTCCAGTATTCTTGCCTGGAGAATTCCATGAACAGAGGAGCCTGGTGGGCTACGGTGCATACAGTCTCATAGTCAGACACAACTGAAGCGATTTAGCACATATACGTACAAATGTGTATATGTAGAGAGAGAGGTTGTGCTAGTGGTAAAGAACCTGCCCTCCCATACAGGAGACATGGATTTGATCCCTTGGTCAGGAAGATCCCCTAGAGGAGGTCATGGCAACCCACTCCAATATTTTTGCCTGGAGAATCCCATGGACAGAGGAGCCTAGTGGGCTACCATCCATAAGATCACAAAGAGTAAGACACGATTGAAGTAACATAGCATGCATGACTATATTTTTCAGTTCAGTTCAATTCAGTCTCTCAGTCATGTCCGACTCTTTGCAACCCCATAGACTGCAGCACACCAGGGCTCCCTGCCATCACCAACTCCTGGAGTTTACTCAAACTCATGCCCATTGAATCGGTGATGCCATTCAACCATCTTAACCTCTGTGGTCCCCTTCTCCTCTCTCCTTCAATCTTTCTCAGCATCAGGGTCTTTTCAAATGAGTCAGTTCTTCACATCAGGTGGCCAAAGTATTGGAGCATCAGTCCTTCCAATGAATATTCAGGACTGATTTCCTTTAGGGTGGACTGGCTGGATCTCCTTGCAGTCCAAGGGACCCTCAAGAGTCTTCTCCAGCACCATGGTTCAAAAGCATCAATTCTTTTGTGCTCAGCTTTCGTCATAGTCCAACTCTCACATCCATACATGGCTACTAGAAAAACCATACTTTGACTAGATGGACATTTGCTGTCAATGTCTCTGCTTTTTAACACACTGTCTACATTGGTCATAACTTTTCTTCCCAGGAGCAAGCATCTTTTAATTTCATGGCTGTAGTCACCATCTGCAGTGATTTTGGAGCCCAATAAAATAAAGTCTTTCACTGTTTCCCCCATCTATTTGCCATGAAATGATGGGAACAGATGCCATTACCTTAGTTTTTTAATGTTGAGTTTTAAGCCAATTTTTTCACTCTCCTCTTTTACTTTCATTAAGAGATTCAGATTCTTTAGCTCTTCTTCAAAATTCTCCAAGCCAGGCTTCAACAGTACATGAACCGTGAACTTCCATATGTTCAAACTGGATTTAGAAAAGGCAGAGGAGCCAGAGATCAAATTGCCAACATCCACTGGACCACTGAAAAAACAAAAGAGTCCAGAAAAATATCTGCTTCTGCTTTATTGATTATGCCAAAGCCTTTGATTATGTAGATCACAACAAACTGTGGACAATTCTGAAAGAGATGGGAATACCAGACCACCTGACCTGCCTCTTGAGAAATCTGTATGCAGGTTAGGAAGCAACAGTTAGAAGTGGACATGGAACAACAGACTGGTTCCACATAGGGAAAGGAGTACATCAAGGCTGTATATTGTCACTCTACTAATGTAACTTATATGCAGAGTACATCATGAGAAATGCTGGGCTGAATGAAGTACAAGCTGCAATCAAGATTGCCGGGAGAAATATCAATAACCTCAGATATGCAGATGACACCACCCTTATGGCAGAAATTGAAGAAGAACTAAAGAGCCTATATTTTTAAAAGTAGATTAAAGCCATTGTTAAAATTTTTAATTATTTTTGTTTCTAAACTTTTTTCTAAAATACTAATGTTATATTAAAAAATAAAAGCAAAATACAAAACATTTAAAGAATATAACACTTCTAGAGCAGGTTTATGTTCGCAGAAAATTTGAGCAGAAAGTACTGAGGTCTGCATAACCTCCTTCCCCTACACATGCATAATTTCAAATATCAACATCCTATACCAGAGATACCAGACTGGTACATTGTTACAATCACTGGACCTAGCAACATTAACACATCATTATCACCCAACTTATATTAGGGTTTATTCTTGGTGCTATACATTCTATGGGTTTTGGCAATTATAATGACCCACATCTCCTGCACTGGCAGAGGGATTGTTTACCCTGAGCCACCAGGGGCTTCCCTCAGACTCAGGTTTATTTCCTAGGTTAGGAAGATCCCCTGGAGAAGGAAATGGCAACACACTTCAGTATCCTTGCCTGGGAAATCCCATGGACAAAGGAGCCTGATGGGATACTGTTGCCAGAGTCAGATGTGGCTTAGTGAGTAAACAACAGCAAGTAAAAAATGAAGTAAGTTTAAAGTCAGTGGTCCAATCATCTGAACTTGGAGGTTAGAGCTTCATGTAGAGCACTCCATTTTACTACAGAAACATGATGTGTAAGGATCAATAGTTTCCACCAGATCCTCACCCTGTGGTCTATATTACTTTATATAAGTACCTTATGCTATAAGAAGAAAAGAACATTCTGAATAATATTTGTGTCTTAGGGATTCTCCTTTTTCAACATCAATAGACATACAAATTCTCTTTATGACTATGAGGAAAATGAAATACTACAAAGCTCATAGAAACAATTAAAACACTAATTAAAGCATATGAATTTAAATTTATTTGAAACTCCCTGGATGCCAGTAAAATTGAAAATCATGCAAATTCCTTTTCCAGAAACAAAATATTATCAAAAAGATTATCTCAATCCAGCTTTCTCAAAACAGGACAATACTCTAACTAATTAGAAACAAATATAAATGATTATATGTCTACTTTGCATCGAATTGGAAAGCTTGGTTTGAAATATTTTTTCTGAAAGGAAATCAGATTTATTTTCCTCATCTTGAAGTCCCTTTGTGATTCTTGGTACTGTGAAATCATTCTTTCTTTCTTGTGAATTCAAAGCTATGAGAGAAGTTTGTCTGTTTCACATTTTGTCTCTATCATGTGTTATCAAGCTATTTCAAATCCTCACTCTTAGATCATAGTAATGGTCAAGTAAGACAGGGGTGATTCTCAGCCCCATTTTACAGATGATAAAACTAGACGCATAGATTGACTTGCCTAAAAAACAACTTATTGTAAGAAATAAAGCCAGGGTTCAGTTCCTGGCTGTCTGGCCATCTGATTGCAGTAAGCTCTAATAGCTGCATCATTCTGCCTTCAAACTTACCAGCTGCAACCTCCATTCCAGGCTTTTCTTCCTTAAATTCACTTAGACTCACCTTTCTAATACTGTAGATTGAAAGAAAAATGCAGAACATAGAGATGTGAGTTTAAGTTTTGTTCAGTCTTACCAAAGACAATATCCCAGATGACAACCAAAGCTCTGAAAAAATTGCCCCAAAGGCACTGAGGCGAAGCTACTATGTACGTAACTTTTTGGCTTGAGGGGACATACAGTCAAGCTTACATGGTAAAAGACTACTGCCAGTCACAAGGAACAGATATCTCAGTTAATGATTTCAGGGTTTTTGCATGTATATATGGGAAAGTGAAAAAAACCTGGGCCTATCAAAATTCTTCCTGAGATATATATCTAATTATGGAAGAGGTCTGTCTTGGTTCTTAATTCTTAGGATCAGCAAATGCAGAGCCTAGGGATAATCACTGTAGAAGTGGATGTGGGTTAACATTCTTTGTTTTATAATACCCTGAAGCCATTTGTCCTTTTCCTGCCTCAGATATAGCATGGACCTGTGAATCAAGTCCAGATTTCTCTGTCTAACTACCAAATTTCTCCATGATCTTACTAACCTGGACTAGCTGATATTTCCCTTTTATCTACCCTTCTTTCTGGCCAGGTGGTCACCACTTGTTCCACATGTGAGCCTCTGCTTACAAGACTCCCTCTCCATTCAGCCTCCTGGCTTCACTGCATTGCATGCATTCACTTCAATTGCATGCATCTTGGCATTCTTTTCTCTTGTTCCACTCAATCAGTAGCACACAATTTGGGAGACATAAGTATCTGTAATTATTTCATATGTGCTAGTCTCAGGTCTTCCAAAAAGGAACCAGAGCTTAGAGCAATGGTTTCCAAAGTGTGGTTGATGCATCAGCATCATTGGGAACCAGTTAGAAATGCACATTCTTGGGCCTCATCTTAGATCTACTGAATTGAAACTCAAACTTTAGTGAGGATCAAATCACATGTAGGACTTATTAACAAGATCACTGGACCCACACTTAGAATCTCTGATTATATAGGTCCAAGGTGGGACCAGCAAATTTGCTTTTCTAAAAGGTTCCCAGGTGCAATGAACTGAAAGTTTGTGTTTTTCCAAACGTGTATGTTAGTCACTCAGTCATGTCTGAGTCTTTGTGACCCCATGGACTGTTGCCCACCAGGCTCCTCGTCCATGGAATTCTCCAGGCAAGAATACTGGAGTGGGTTGCCATTTCCTTCTCCATCTCTCTCTAGAAAGTCGTAAGTTGAATCTTAACCCACAATGTGATATCAGGACCTTTAGGAAGCAATAAGGTCATGAGGGTGGAGCCCTCATGAATGGAATTAGTGCCCTTATAGAAAGGACTACAGAAAACTCTCTCATTTTCCTTCTGCCATATGAGGACATAATGAGAAGATGGCTTTCTATGAACCAAGAAGTGGTTCCTCAAGACTGCATCTGCCAGTGCCTTGATCTTGGATTTTCCAGTCTCCAGAACCATAAGAAATAAATGTTGTTTAAGCAATCCAGCGAGAAGAAAATGGCAACACACTCCAAAATTCTTGCCTGGAGAATCCCACGGACAGAGGAACCTGGCTGGCTACAGTCTATAGGGTTGCACAGAGTCAGACATGACTGAGGCAACTTAGCATGCATGCAAGTCATCCAGTCCGTGTAGTTTTTGTGATAGCACACCAAAGGGACTTAGGCGCCAGAAGATTCTAATGCAGCTAATCTAGGGACCACACCTTGAGAACTGCAACTACATAGCTGAGCCTGTAGCTTACCTCAGTAGACACTTTTAATTGGAACTTGAGCACTTAGGTGGCTTTTCATCTAAAATCTGATTTATTTTTCAAGGATCAATTATAGTTTGGTGAGATGACACCTCAGATTTGAATATAGTTTGCATTTTCATTGTTAAAATCATTTTAGAGACTAGTTGGAGTAAATATCTTAATACGGATGTCAGCCTGGGGGCAGATAGGTTAAAACTGAAATAAAAAATAGATAGCAGTGGATCCTGTTCAAAATATGTAACATCTCTTTGTTTATTTAATTTCCACAACAATTTATGAGATAGATTCAACTACTGTTATCTGTAGTTTATAGACAAAGGGGCATCAGGGATTAACTAATATATTCATACAGCTAGTAAGGCATGAAGCTAGGATTTGAACTTAGTGTAGTTCCAATATCCACAATATCTGACAATGATGTTGTGCAATCTCCATCTTACAACTGGGAAAAACAAGGCTCAGGTTGATGAGGTGTCTGGGAGCCCCATCCCTCACTACCTTTGAGCAAGATCCATCAGTTTAGATATAGAAACACAGCATACTGGGCTCATTTTCAGCAACCACCAGCAACACTATTTTGGTCAACGGTTATTCAAATTAGAAATTTTGTAGGTGGTTTGGGGGGAATGGAGAAGACAGTCCCCATTAGGGTGGCATAGCCTAGGACGCCACATCAAGAGTTAGCAGCCTGGGCCAGATGGTTTCTTGAATTTCTACCCACAGGCCATCCTGACCACACCCTTGAATAGCAGGTCTCAAAGTCCCACATTGCATCCATCTTCCCTCCTACAGGAAGTGGTACTCAGTCTTTGCTTGTATGTTTCAGTAAAACAAGCTTATCAGTCCCCTAAATAACCCATCCTATCTTAAGGACATAATTACATATGGTTTCTCAATCTTGAGCTGAAAATTGTCTACCATTACCCTAACTGGTACTGGTTCTTTCTCTTGGGAACCTCCAGAACAACTGATTCTTTTTTCATATGGTACCCTTTATGTATTTGAAGATTGACAACAAATATTTCCTCCTCCTCTGCATCTCCAAATTTCCTTTTCTACATTAAACTAACCAAGTTCCATCAACTGTTCATATAGTATCTTTTTTTTACCACCCCACCCACAGTTGGTTTTTTTTTTTTTTTTTAATGAGATTTAAGGATGTGATACAAAGCTAATCTGTATATTCCAGTTCAGGCAGAATCTGGTCAGTTTTGCATAGAGCAGAAATATTTCCTCCTATGAGCTGGAATGACAAGGCTTTCTGGATGTTAGTGATTTCTTAACTTTCTGGACAGTGGTATCCCTCTTTGCTCATAATAAATTCATGATCAATTAAAACCCCTTGCTATGTCTGTTTGACAAAAAGCATTTTCAACCAGGTGTCCTTTGTCTTTACCCATGCAGTCAATTTGTTCAACTGAGAAAGACTTCATATTCATCCCTCGAAATTGTATCTTATTTGAGACAGTCCATCCTGAATACAAAGACTCAGAGGCAATGTGTCCTGATGTTCTCCAGTTCAGGAGATTTAGAAACCAAATTGATAATCTGTAAACATAGCTTTTGTCTACATGCATGGACAACCACTGAAAATCTGTTCACTTCCCAGCTACCAGGTATGGAGACCAACAGAGGCTGAGTGTCCTTGTGTCAGCACACCAGAGGTTGCACTGAGAAGCAAGGCAAGGCCGTCTTTGCATGGTCTATGGATACCTCAGCTTTATGAATTTTTGCTGCAGCCCACATATTGGAGAGACACATACAATATTTCACTTGGCGTCTGTACTCATGTGTTAAGGCTGCCCAAACAAAACACCACAAACCAAGTGGCTTAAACAGCAGAAATTACTTTTCTCATAGTTGTGGAGGCCAGGAGTCTGAAATCAAGGTATTGGCAGGATGGCTCCTGCTGAGGGGCTGTGAGAAAAATATCTCTTCCTGGCCTCTCCTCTTGGTTTACAGGTGGTCATCTTTATATTCTAACGGAGTTCTCCCTGCGTGCCAGTCTGTCTCCAAATGTCCCCATTTTATGAGGACATCAATCACATTGGATTAGAACCAAGGCTAATGATCTCATTTTAACCTGATAAGGATTCTTCAAATAAAGTCCTCTTCCAAGGTACTGGGATTTAGGACTTCAAACTCTGAATATCAAGGGAAAACAATTCAGCAATTCAACTCATAACTATACTGATGCACCTTACAGTGGCCATTTCTACTGTGGAGCTCCAGATACAGAATGGGACTCTGCTATATTGTAGTTGGTTTTTAAATATTAGAAATTTTCTTTAATGGTCATATAGTCTGTAATGATGGTGATGGTGACCATGGTGGGACGGGAAGTAGTTGTGGCAATTTTACTAAGAAAAAACTGCATTTTGGTACTCTGCACACGATAGTATAACGGTGGCCAAAAAAAATGTGATGCTTCAGTATGCTGTGCTGGGGAGCCAGCATGAGGAATCTCACCCATGACAAGGTCATGCGGAGAGGCCTGTTGGGCAAGGCAAGTCAGGCCTCAGGGTTTCCCCCTGGTATTTCCTGAGCATGTGCCCCCAAAACCAGAGTCGGCCTGATTTTATTGTACTCTGCTTTTCCACTCTTCTGACACACTCTGGAAAAAGTTAACTCAGGGCTTCAGTCTTCTGCATTTGAAAGGAATGTTTCAGTTCAAACCCCCTCTGATAACTCTCTAGCTGGCCTAACAGGTTCCCCTGGACTTTTTACAGCTTGTGAATTGCTTACAGCTCCCCAACTGCGAGAGGCACAAAGCTTAAAGCATCTTAAAGATACAAAGCCTTTTCTAAAGAGCTAAAAATCATATTGGTGACAGATTTCACTGTAGACTCAATGATTGCTGCCAGGCCTCCATATTCTGTATCTTTTAGGCACCTGGGAGGATATTAATCAATGTAATCAGGATATGGAAAAAGGTATATAGTAGTTATGATGTTAGCAACACTAGACTTTTGAGTTAATTACTATTCTTTTGTTATAAATCACTGTACTCCTTTTACTTGTTATAAATTGCTGTATTTTTGCTATGTAAGAATGTAACTTTAGTTAGTGTTTTTCTGAGAGTGGCATCAGACTTTGGGAAGATCAACACAAATAAGTCTTCTGGTTGACAAACTCTATCAGAAAAGGGCTGTAAAATGTTAATTGGCCCTCTGGCCAGAAGATGATATAAATCACCTAAGACTTGTGTATATAACTAGGTATGCAGAGAGAAAAGCCTGGTTTTGATAAGAGTCTGGGCTGCTAATGCTGCATAACTTTATATTACCCATTGATCTCTATGTACAATAAAAGGTATAAAAGGCCTTTCTAGACAATAGAGGCTGGGCCAGTCACTGGACTGGCTTCCCCCGTGTCTTCTCTTTACTCTAATTTCTGGCTGAATTCTCATCTGGGGCATGGAGGCTCGCCATGTCTACTTACTTGCCCTGGCTTTTAAGATCCATAAGAGAGGGACTCCAAGGCGGGACACCCTCCAATATTCAAACAGACGCCAGTGGCCTAACGTAGATGGTGCAAACTTCTTGTCTCGAAGTTTTATTGGTTTTCCACGTAAACCAAGTTATTGAGAATCTTTTCTCCATCTAATTTTCCTACTATGCTATTATTTCTTAATCTAATCTTATATTAATAAATAAATAATTTTTCCTCTCCTACACCATTCACCCTTCGAATTACCCTAGATCCACCAGGGCTGGACCCTGGCAATGCTCCACATGTTTCTATAGCCAGAAACATCTGTTCCCATAAATCAGGACCAGACAAACAACACTTCATTTTGTAGAGGGTTACCGCATCCTTCTGATTACAATTCCTTAGCGTATTGAACCTGGCCACCACTATGATTCCACTGGTATCAATGCTGGCTTTTCAGAGCTTTTTATTTTAGACAGCATCAAAAGCCCCAACTTCTATTCCCAAGCCTATGTCTTTACCAGTTATGCAGCCCTAGGGGCTTCACTTACCCTCACTGCTAGTGAAAGGTAGACAGAAGGAAAAAGTGCATACTGTAGATTATGCCTTAGTCATTCCTGGATTTTCTTTGCAGGAGTTGGTCCCTCTGAAGCTGTTAATTCAGGTAGCTGAAGAAGTCAGGCTGAGGCATCAGCAAGGCCAAGGCCAGGGTTGGGGCAGTAGCCACTTGCCTGCCAACTCTGCCTCTACATGAGAGTAAGCAGAGGTCTTTTGCTAGTACTGACCCCAAGTGTCCAGGGAGATTTTTAAAGATCACAAGACTTGAGGCAGCCTACTGTACCCATCTCACTACAAGGATGCTTGTTCTCTCTCTCAGTGTGTGTTTTCTATAAATTGATGGTGCCCCCTTTTCAACTGAATTACTCTGGAGACATCCTGTCAGTGTGTGAGACAGTTTACATGAGTTCATAGTAATAAATAAAGGACCTTGTTATATTAGCTAAACTAATGTTACTCAGGAAAGTTGACTTTCTCTTAGTATAAAAGTTGGTTTGGGGAATACTGGCAACTTAAGGTTGAAAACATTCATGCTAACATTTATGACTGAGCAAAACTCTGCATCTTTAGCTATTGTGGATTTGGAATATGATTTTTCTTTTCAGCATCAGAATTTACACATACTATGAGTTTTTCCCTGGTGGCTTAGAGGTTAAAGCGTCTGCCTCCAATGCGGAAGACCCAGGTTCGATCCCTGGGTCTGGAAGATCCCCTGGAGAAGGAAATGGCAATCCACTCCAGTATTCTTGCCTGGAGAATCCCATGGGCAGAGAAGTCTAGTAGGTTACAGTCCACAGTGTCGCAAAGAGTCGGACACGACTGAGCGACTTCACCTTCATGAGTTTTTCCAGTCATTCAAAAAGATAGTTAGATCTTTGTTTTCAATAAAAGACAAAGGAAATAATATGATTCTGCATTTTTAACAAGCAGTCATAATAATGATAAGATTTAATCGTATTGGTAATGGTAATAGACTTGGCATCTTCTTCCACAATGAAAAGGTTCAGTGACATAATCATGGGCTGTTAGAATGAGACTATTTGTCTCATGTTTTCTCCCAATACGTTGGGCTCTATAATGAAGAAGAAAAATAGTTTAACTAGAAAAACTGGATTCTAATATTCCCTGTTATGTCTTTATTATGTTAAGAAACAGCAGATATTTTGGGGAGGAGTGTTTAGGATTGGGAACTCACGTACACACATGGTGGATTCATGTTGATGTACGGCAAAACCAATACAGTATGGTAAAGTAAAATAAAAAAATAAATAAAAATAAAATTACACTTAAAAAAATAAAACGCTTTCAGTGCTTAAAAAATAAAATTTGAAAGCTACCGAGCAACTTAACCTTGAAAAACCATCTCTTATTTTTAAAACCAATTGACATGTTATATTTTATAAACTGAAGGTGTGACCACATTATTTTGATACATATGTATTGTAATATGATTGTCATTGAAGCAGTATTTATGACGTTACATCATAATAGCACAATATTGTTACCTATATTCAGTATACTCTGCATTAGATCTCAGTTGCTTGTTTATTACTCCTTAAGAGTTTGTGTACTTATATGTTGGTAGGAATGTAAATTTGGCACACCACCTTTTGAAGCATTGGCACTGTTAAAGGGCCTTTCACCCAAATGCCACCTGCCTGTCTTTGTTGGAGAAAGGCGCACGCTCAGCTTCCCCTGCCCTGCCGCCCGGAGGACACGCCCTCACTGCTTGCTTGGCTGCCGCTGTGCTGGGTGCGTGTGCCTGGCTGCGGGGGCTGCTGTCAGGGTGGCGACTGCTGCTCCTGCCGGAGCCTGGGGCATCACTGCCGCTGCTGCTGCTCCAGCCACTGTTGCAGCTACTGCCTTTGCCTCTCTCCTTGCTTTCCAGGGCTTTCATTTTTGAATCCTGAAGCAAACAGGGTAAATTTGAAAAAGACGGTAGGACACAAAATCACTTACAGAAATTCTTCCGATGGTCTGCAAATATTTCTCTGACACAGTTTATGTGTACATGTGGGAGTTGTTATTCAGTTGCTCAGTCGTGTGACTCTCTGCGACCCCATGGACTGCAGCATGCCAGGCTTCCATGTCCTCCACCATCTTCTGGAGTTTGCTCACATTCATGTCCATTGAGTCATTTATGCCATCTAACCATCTCACCCTCTGTCGCCTCCTTCTCTTTTGCCTTTGATCTTTCCCAGGATTAGTCCCAGTGGCTCAGATGGTAAAGCATCTGTCTACAATGCTGGAGACCCAGGTTCGATCCCTGGGTTGGGAAGATCTCCTGGAGAAGAAGAAAATGGCAATCCACTCCAGTACTCTTGCCTAGAGAATCCCATGGACAGAGGAGCCTGGTAGGCTACAGTCCATGGGGTCCCAAAGAGTTGGACACGACTGAGCAACTTCACTTTCACTTTCACTTTTCCCAGCATCAGTCTTTTCTAATAAGTCTGCTCTTCCCATCAGGTTTTTTTTTTTTTCCTCTTCATATTCCTTTCCAGCATAAGAAAAAAGTTCCATGTGCTATTCTGTCATGAACAAGAACTAGACAGCAATGACATTAATTTACATTCCTTCAATCTCATATCTATCCCAGCCACAGTTTGCTTTCTTCATCAGGGAAAACTGTGTTCCTTTCAGAATTAGAATTCACTTGAGGAATAAGACCTGTCTTATATTTGGGGGGGACAATGTGAATTTTAAATGGTAGGTCTCTGGTAGAATCTTGGAACTAAGGCAAATAAAAAAGAAATATAATATGTTTGGATAAAATAGAAGTCTACACTGCTGTAATTTTAAGTGGAAAGACAGAGACCAACACATCACAGATCAAGTAAAATTTTAAAATAGTGTCCGGTAGATAGTCAAAAGTGAAGCCTCATTAAATACCATCTAACAAAAACTAACAGAAGCAGAAGATATAAAGAAGAGGTAGCTAGAATACACAGAAGAACTATACAAAAAATATCTTCATGACCCAGATAATCACGATGGTGTGATCATTCACACTCACCTAGAGCCAGACATCCTGGAATATGAAGTCAAGTGGGCCTTAGGAAATATCACTATGAACAAAGCTAGTAGAGGTGATGCAATTCCAATTGAGCTCCTTCAAATCCTAAAAGATGATGCTGTGAAAGTGCTGCATTCAATATGCTAGCAAATTTGAAAAACTCAGCAGTGGCCACAGACTGGATAAGGTCAGTTTTCATTCCAATCCCAAAGAAAGGCAATGCCAAAGAATGCTCAAACTACTGCACAATTGCACTCATCTCACACGCTAGCAAAGTAATGCTCAAAATTCTCGAAGCCAGGCTTCAACAGGATGTGAACTGTGAACTTCCAGATGTTCAAGCTGGTTTTAGAGAAGGCAGAGGAACCAGATATCAAATTGCCAACATCCCCTGGATCATTGAAAAAGCATGAGAGTTCCAGAAAAACATCTATTTCTGCTTTATTGACTATGCCAAAGCCTTTGACTGTGTGGATCACAATAAACTGTGAAAAATTCTGAAAGAGATGGGAATACCAGACCACCTGACCTACCTCTTGAGAAATCTGTATGCAGGCCAGGAAGCAACAGTTAGAACTGGACATGGAACAACAGACTGGTTCCAAATCGGAAAAGGAGTACGTCAAGGCTGTATATTGTCACCCTGCTAATTTAACCTATATGCAGAGTACATCATGAGAAATGCTGGGCTGGATGAAGCACAAGCTGGAAATCAAGATTGTCAAGAGAAATATCAATAACCTCAGATATGCAGATGACACCACCCTTATGGCAGAAAGTGAAGAGGAACTAAAAATCCTCTCAATGAAAGTCAAAGAGGAAAGTGAAAAAGTTGCCTTAAAGCTCAACAGTCAGAAAACAAAGATCATGGCATCTGGTCCCATCACTTTATGGCAAATAGATTGAGAAACAGTGGAATCAGTGTCAGACTTTATTTTGGGGGGGCTCCAAAATCACTGCAGATGGTGACTGCAGCCATGAAATAAAAAGACACTTTCTCCTTGGAAGAAAAGTTATGACCAACCTAGACATTCAGAGAGGGCAATGGCAGCCCACTCCAGTACTCTTGCCTGGAAAATCCCATGGACAGAGAAGTCTGGTAGGCTGCAGTCCCTGGGGTCGCTGTGAGTTGGACACGACTATGTGGCTTTGCTTTCACTTTTCACTTTCATGCACTGGAGAAGGAAATGGCAACCCACTCCAGTATTCTTGCTTGGAGAATCCCAGGGACACGGGAGCCTGGTGGGCTGCCATCTATGGGGTCATACAGAGTCGGACATGACTGAAGTAATTTAGCAGCAGCGGCAGCAGCAGACAGCATATTTAAAAGCAGAGACATTACTTTGCCAACAAAGGTCCATCTAGTCAAGGCTAGACTTACAGACTGTGGTGGACATATAACCCTGTTTGGAAAACACAAAACCTCTGTTCTGAATTTGATGTGGACTTCATTCTGTTTCGTGTGTGTGTGTGTGCGTGTGTGCGTGTGTGTGTGCGTGTGTGTGTGTGTGTGTGTGTGTGTGTGCGCGCGCGCACTCAGTCACTCAGTCATGTCTGACTGGAGAAGGACTTGAATCACTAATCCATCTCTCAGTTCATACCCTAACACTGACTTGGTTTCTATCCTTTAGAATTAACTAACAGCTAGTGTTATCATTACAGGAAAAGCATATTGGGGCTAGCAGGAAGCTTACAACATTTATTTTAGGTAAACTCTGATCCATGTCTTATGGGTTATTTGGGGGATCTTTTAAAGAATTCTAATTTGGGATAATAAGAGCCTCCATAGCTGCAGAATTCTGTTAATTTATCTCATCATGGCCCATTACAAGAATCCTTGATCAGGTATTAATAATATAACCTAAATCTAGTTTTACCTGCATTTAATCTTACCTGCAAATTGTTTCTAAATATTATCTAAGGTCTCTCAGGTAGATCTTTGAGTCAGAAGGACCAATTCAGGTAACTATGTATAACATCTTTATGGATTCCTGCCTGTTATTGTCATCTATATGTTGTAAAGTCTTCATCATCTATTTTTTAATAGAGAAAAGTAATTAAATTTCTTTATTGCTCTGGTGTCACATGATGACTTTCCATTATCAAAGTAAACAAAGATCTTACGTAGCCCAAACTTGTATTTAATTATGTTTATTAATTTCATTGACATCTGGCCATGTTCTCTATGGACAGAAAGCTGAAGGGTATGCCTTCCACCCTGTATATGGAAATCAGATGATTGGCCCATCGATTATTTCTGTCATATTTCATATTAAGTGATTTCCTCATAGGAAAAGAGGATCAAAGAGAATAAGGTCAACTGTTTAAATAAAGGAGAAGAAAATAAAAATGAATAAAAGGGCCTTGGGGCCAGTAACCATCATGTTCCTCAGTTTGGGGAGACAATCTGGAGACAAGATTGTGGGAAATAGCTAATGCATTCTTCCGATCAAAATGTTTGAAAAATATATAAAGAATATCCCTAGTATTTATGTTTAGTTCATTCTAGCAGTATGTCTATTCACTCATCCTATAAATGTTTACCCAGTAGCTATCTGGTTCCAGAGCCTATAATGGGCTAACTCTCAGAGAGCTAGAAAACAATTCCATGATGTCATACCTGAAGACCTCCAGGTCATTATAGACCTTCATTCACCGTAGAATCTTCCACAATTCCCTACCACTCCAGTTCTGCAAAACTATCAGTTCAGTCAGTTCAGTTGCTCAGTCATGTCTGACTCTTTGCAACCCCGTGAACCACAGCACTCCAGGCCTCCCTGTCCATCACCAACTCCTGGAGTCCACCCAAACCCATGCCCACTGAGTCGGTGATGCCATCCAACCATCTCATCCTCTGTCATCCTCTTCTCCTGCCCTCAGTTTTTCCCAGCGTCAGGGTCTTTTCCGATGAGTCAATTCTTCGCATCAGGTGGTCAAAGTACTGAAGTTTCAGCTTCAACATCAGCCCTTCCAATGAACACCCAGGCCTGATCTCCTTTAGAATGGACTGGTTGACTCTCCTTCCAGTCCAAGGGACCCTCAAGTCTTCTCCAACACCACAGTTAAAAAGCATCAATTCTTCGGTGCTCAGCTTTCTTTATTGTCCAAATCTCACATCCATTCATAGCCACTGGAAAAACCATAGCCTTGACTAGACAGACCTTTGTTGACAAAGTAATGTCTCTGCTTTTGAATATGCTATCTAGGTTGGTCATAACTTTCCTTCCAAGGAGTAAGCGTTTTTTAATTTCATGGCTGCAATCACCATGTGCAGTGATTTTGGAGCCCAGAAAAATAAAGTCAGCCACTGTTCCCCCATCTATTTGCCATGATGTGATGGGACCAGATGCCATGATCGTAGTTTTCTGAATGTTGAGCTTTAAGCCAACTTTTTCACTCTCTTCTTTCACTTTCATCAAGAGACCCTCTAGTTCTTCTTCACTTTCTGACATAAGGGTGGTGTCATCTGCATATCTGAGGTTATTGATATTTCTCCTGGCAATCTTGATTCCACCTTGTGCTTCATCCAGCCCAGCATTTCTCATGATGTACTCTGCATATAAGTTAAATTAGCAGGGTGACAATATACAGCCTTGATGTACTCCTTTCCAGATTTGGAACCAGTCTGTTGTTCCATGTCCAGTTCTAACTATTGCTTCCTGACCTGCATACAGATTTCTCAGGTCAAGTGGTCTGGTATTCCCATCTCTTTCAGAATTTTCTACAGTTTATTGTGATCCACACAGTCAAAGGTTTTGGCATAGTCAATAAAGTAGAAATAGATGTTTTTCTGGAACTCTCTTGCTTTTTCATTATCCAGCAGTTGTTGCCAATTTGAACTCTGGTTCCTCTGCCTTTTCTAAAACCAGCTTGAACATCTGGAAGTTCACACTTCATGTATTGCTGAAGCCTGGCTTCGAGAATTTTGAGCTTTACCTTACTAGCATGTGCTGCTGCTGCTAAGTCGCTTCAGTCGTGTCCAACTTACTAGCAGGTGAGATGAGGCAATTGGGCAGTAGTTTGAGCATTCTTTGGCATTGCCTTTCTTTGGGACTGGAATAAAACTGAACTTTTCCAGTCCCTTGGCCACTGCTGAGTTTTTCAGATTTCCTGGCATACTGAGTGCAGCACTTTCACAGCATCATATTTTAGGATTTGAAACAGCTCAACTGGAATTCCATCACCTCCACTGGCTTTGCTCATAGTGATACTTCCTAAGGACCACTTCAATTTGCATTCCAGAATGTCTGGCTCTAGGTGAGTGTGAGTGATCACCCCGTTATGATTATCTGGGTTGTGAAGATCTGTTTTGTACAGTTCTTTTGTGTATTCTTGCCACCCCTTCTTAATATATTCTGCTTCTGTTAGGTCCATCTCATTTCTGTACTTTACTGTGCTCATCTTTGCATGAAATGTTTGCTTGGTATCTAATTTTCTTGAAGAGATCTGTAGTCTTTCCCATTCTGTTGTTTTCCTCTATTTCTTTGCATTGATCGCTTAGGAAGGCTTTCTAAACTCTCCTTGCTATTCTTTGGAACTCTGCACTCAAATGAATATATCTTTCCTTTTCTCCTTTACCTTTAGCTTCTCTTCTTTTCTCAGCTATTTGTAAGGTTTCCTCAGACAACCATTTTGCCTTTTTCCATTTCTTTTTCTTGAGGATGGTCTTGATCATTGCCTCCTGTACAATGCCATGAACCTCTGTCCATAGTTCTTCAGGCTTTCTACCAGATCTAATTCTTTGAATCTATTTCTCACTGCTACTATATAATCATAAGGGATTTGATTTAGGTCATAACAGAATGGTCTATCGGTTTTCCCTACTTTCTTCAATTTCAGTCTGAATTTGGCAATAAGGAGTTCAGAGCCACAGTCAACTCCCGGTCTTGTTTTTGCTGACACTATAGAGCTTCTCCATCTTTGTCTGCAAAGAATACTATCAATCTGATTTCGGTATTGACCATCTGGTGATGTCCATATGTATAGTCTTCCCTTGTGTTGTTGGAAGAGCTGTTTGCTATGACCAGTGCATTCTCTTGGCAAAACCCTGTTAGCCTTTGTGGTTTTTTTGTACTCCAAGGTCAAATTTGTGGGTTACTCCATGTCGCTCTTGACTTCCCACTTTTGCATTCCCATCCCCTATAATGAAGAGCACATATTTTGGGGGTTTTAGTTCTAGAAGGTCTTGTAGGTCTTCATAGAACCGTTCAGCTTCTTCAGCATGACTGGTCAGGGCATAAACTTGGATTATTGTGATACTGAATGATTTTCCTTGGCAACAAACAGAGATCATTCTGTCATTTTTGAGATTTCATCCAAGTAGTGCATTTTGGACTCTTGTTGACTATGATGGGTACTCCATTTCTTCTAAGTTATTCTTGCCCACAGTAGTGGATATAATGGTTACCTGAGTTAAATCCACCCATTCCATTCCATTTTAGTTCATTTATTCCTAAAATGTCAGTGTTCACTTTTGCCATCTCCTGTTTGACCACTTTAATTTGCCTTGATTCATGTTCCTATGCAATATTGCTCTTACAGCATTGGACTTTACTTCCATCTCCCATCACATCCACAGCTAGGTGTTGTTTTGCTTTGGCTCCATCTCTTCATTCTTTCTGGGATTATTTCTCCATTCTTCTCCTGTATGCTACTGGTTGGGCACCAACCTTCTTGCCCACAGTAGTGGATATAATGGTTACCTGAGTTAAATCCACCCATTCCATTCCATTTTAGTTCATTTATTCCTAAAATGTCAGTGTTCACTTTTGCCATCTCCTGTTTGACCACTTTAATTTGCCTTGATTCATGTTCCTATGCAATATTGCTCTTACAGCATTGGACTTTACTTCCATCTCCCATCACATCCACAGCCAGGTGTTGTTTTGCTTTGGCTCCATCTCTTCATTCTTTCTGGGATTATTTCTCCATTCTTCTCCTGTATGCTACTGGTTGGGCACCAACCAACCTGGGGAGTTCATCTTTCAGTGTCATCTTTTGCCTTTTCATACAGTTCATGGGGTTCTCAAGGCAAGAATACTGAAGTGGTTTTGTCAGAACTCTCTGCCATGACCTGTCCATCTTGGGTGGCCCTATGTGGCATGCCTCATAGTTTCATTGAGCTAGACAAGGCTGTGGTTCATGTGCTCAGTTTGGTTAGTTTTCTGTGATTGTGGCTTTCATTCTGTGTACCCTCTGATGGCTAAGGATAAGAGGCTTATGGAAGCTTCCTGCTGGTAGAGACTGACTAAGGGGAAACTGGGTCTTGTTCTGATGGGTGGGACCAGGATCAGTAAATCTTTAATCCAATTTTCTGTTGATAGGTGGGGCTGTGCTCTCTCCCTGTTGCTTGACCTGAGGCCAAACTATGGTGGAAGTAATGAAGATGATGGCGACCTCCTTCAAAAGGTCCCATGCACACACTGCTGCACTCAGTGCCCCAACCCTGAAGCTGACTACCGCAGACCCATGTGTCCACCAGAGACTCCTGGACACTCATGGACATGTATGGATGGGTCAGTTTCTTGTGGGGTCACTGCTCCTTTCTCCTGGGTCATGGTGTGCATGACCCGAAGAGTCTGTTTCCCCAGTTCTGTGTAAGTTCTGGTGGTTCTGTGGTGGAGTTAATGGCAACCTCCTCCAAGAGGGCTTATGCCATACCCAGGTCTGCTACACCCTGAGTCCCTGCAGCAGGCCACTGCTGACTGTACCTCCACAAGAGACACTCAGACACAGTCCTGGCTCAGTCTCTGTGGGTTGGACATGCGTTTTGTGCCTTTCCCTGGTGACCAGGTGTTTGACAAGAGCACCGTCTCAGGTGTGCCATATGTCCCCTCTGGAGAGCTGATCGGCAGGAGAAGAAGGGGACGACTGAATATGGGATGGCTGGATGGCATCACGGACTGGATAGATGTTAAGTCTGAGTGAACTCCAAGAGATGGTAATGAATAGAGAGGCCTGGCATGCTGCGATTCATGGGGTCGCAAAGAGTCAGACACGACTGAGCGACTGAACTGAGCTGGAGAGCTGATCTCAGGCTGCAGCCCTCCTGGCGTATGTCTACCATCCAGGATCTCAGGAAGACGTGGTTAGCAGCTGGAAGCCTGCTCACGGTTTGGTGGAAGATGCCATCTCTGGGGCTGAGGTTAGAGCCTGCCTCTCTGCCTCTGGGCAGGGAAGGGCTGGTATGCAGCCGCTGGCCCTCCACTGGTATGCGCTCGATCCTTTGTGTTGTGATCAGGCCAGGCTGTTGGTTGTTAGGCTAGAACTTTTTGCTGGGAAGTTCTCTTTTCTGCACTTGTGGTTAGGCACGTGTTCTGCGTGTTGCTGTTTTTTTCTCCTGGTTATATTGCCTTCTGAGATTCCAAAACTCCTCACAGACTCGCCTGTGAGAGGGTTTCCTACTGCGTGGAAACTTCTCCTCCTTCACGATTCTCTCCCTAGGACAGGTCTCTGTCCCTAACTCTTTTGCCTCTCTTTTTGTCTTTTATATTTTGTCCTACCTCCTTTCAAAGAGAATGGGCTGCCTTTTTGGGTGCCTGGTGTCCTCCACCAGTTTTGTGGAAGTTGCTTGGGGGGTTAAAAATTAAAGTCTATTGTGGCATTTTCAACATCAACTATTTTTATTGGAGCTCTTCAGATATTTTGGTAGAAATAGTGATACAATTAAAACAATTAAGAAAAGCTAGGTGCGCTCTCATTGCTTACGCTGGCGCAGATTGAGACAAGAGCGCACGAACCAGGAGTGAGGAAATGGGGCAGGTGAGGATCATTCATTGAGAAATTTTTTCATTTTTGAAAATTACATTAATAGTAGCAATCAAAAGGAGCAGCTGGGTAGTGTGACCACAGCACCGCATGTTTGATGGTTTGACTTAAACTCTGCCCAACAGGAAGAGGTGTGCAGAGAAAATGGCTGAAGATATTGGAAGAGGATGCATCCAGTGGAGAAGGTGGAGAGACTGAAGGCAGGAGCAGATGTTTTGACCCTGGAGATAAGAGAGACACTTCTTTCTCTGCGTTCAGGAGCAAGGGGCAGCCCAGGAAGAGAGCTTGGACTAGAGGCTGGGGACTCAGTACAGGATGGGGATCTGTGCCCAATTGGTCAGAGACCACCCACAGCTCACCTGAATTCCACCCCCTACATTTCTTCCCTTCTGAAGTCATGGGCCCTCTACATCCACTTGCGCCACAGAGAGCTGACTGTAGGCTTTTCTCTTTAAGCATTGTTTTCAGTGTGCATTCGTGCGTGCTAAGTCGCTTCAGTTGTGTCCGACTCTTTGCGATCCTTGGACTCTAGCACACCAGGTTTCTCTGTCAGTGAGATTCTCCAGGCAAGAATACTGGAGTGGGTTGCCATTTCCTTCTCCAAGGGTTCTTCTCAACCCAGGGATCGAACCTGGATGTCTTATATCTACCTGCATTAGCAGGCAGTGTCTTTACCACCCGTACCACCTGGGAAGCCCATTGTTATCATTGTTGTTTATGAAATTTGAACTCCTGAGCTAGCCTGTGAAGCCCAGGTCTCTTTTCTATGATTTCCTGCTCCCAACGCCCCCATTCTGTTCTGCCCCCTTGCCCCAGTACTCTCAGAGTGTGGTCCTGAATCAGCAACATGAGTACCACTTGGGAACTTTTAGACATGCAAGAGCTCAGGCTCTACCCTATTCTGAGAGAGGGCACCAGCAATCTGCAGTTTATCCGGGCTTCCAGGAGATCCTGATACAACCTCAAGTGTGAGAACCATTATGTTAGCTTTACCAGCAGTTCCCCAGTGTGTGTGTTGGACACCTCCCTGCCTTTACACGTGCTGCTGTCTCTAACCTTCAGAAGCCTCCTCTCCCCTCACTCCTCTTTTAAGTCATTAAAGAATCACTCCCACCTCTGTATGTTGTTCCCTAGCCAGCCCTCCCTATCTCTGCCCACAATGACTGCCTCTCCTCCTTGTGCCTCCTTGGAAACTGGTGACAACTTCTATCATTCAAGTGCCATGCTTTGTTGCAGCTCATGGTGGATGTGTCTGCATCGCTAAAAGCCAGCAAGCTCCCCAAGGCTGTGACTGCTTAAGCTGTCACTCAGAAAATGCTCGTTGAGTCAAAGTGTTATTGATGAGCAAAGTATGAGAGAGGAGAAAAACAGGGAAAGTGAAGAGCGTGCAAGAGGACACCCACAAAATGATACTAGCTGGCATCTGAGCTCCATCTGTGTGCTGGGTATGGTGCCACGTGCTTTGCAGGGGCTGTCATTTAATCCTCCCAACACCCTGCAGGTGTTACTGAGACTCACATCACAGAAAGGAGACTAAGGCACAGAGACCTTACATAATATGCCTCCAGCTGGGACCTGGTAGATTCACACACAGGTGGCTCTACTCTTAACCCTATAATCTGAGAGAGGAGCTGGCTTGGCTTGGAGCCACTGTCAATGTTCACCAGTTCAACAAACATTTCCTCAGTGCCTGTGCCAGACTGAGACAGAAGTAGGAGGCAGACGAGGGCGCAGACGTGACAGCTGTTTCCACTTTGGCCCTGGAGAAGCTCACCTTTTGGCGGAGAAGAAGGAGGGGTGAGCCAGGAATATATTTCACTTACGGACGATGACCGTGGATTATTCCAAGCCCTGCACACCTCCTGCGGCAGGCAGAATGGATTTGCTCTGCCAGGGGCTAAGAGCTAGGCATAAACTCACAGGCAGAAGAGTGAGCGGGGTGGGGGTGGGGGGAGACAAGATTCAAGGCAGAAGGAAAAGCAAAAATGACTTGAAGAAGGCAGGCAGGCCTTGGCAAGCCTGCTGCAGAAGAGCTGTCCCGTGGGGGCTGGGTGGAGGAGTATGTGCAGAAGAAATGGTCTGGACTCTCATTGCACAGCCTTTCCCAGTGTACCGCCTGCTCCAGTGAACTGGAAATAAAGCCGTATTTCCAGAATGCCTTGAAGCTGTGGTTCTGGATGTGACTCTGCTAACCAGATACACCTGTAAAACTCACCGCCTGCAGTCTACAGTAGCAGACTTTTGTTTTTCTCCAGATTTATCTCTGTGGTCACTTAGAGAAAAGAAAGTATCTATGGAAACCCAAATGTTGGAAGGCCAAGTGGCTATAGCAATAAACCTTTATGGCAAGAGTGAAGAATTTAGACCCTGGGGAGCTGGCTGGCTTCTTGAGTTCCCTCTGGAGCAAAAGAAAGAAAAGAACACACATGGAGTTACCTACAGCATCCCCTATCAGGTACCAAGTTCTAGGTCAGTTAGGATTAGGTTCAGCAGAAAGGGACAATAACAATGGCATAACCATGTTATAAGTTTATTTCTGGCAGAAAATCCCAGAGGCCGGTAGTCAGGGCTCTTGGCAGTTCTGCTCCATGGCACCGTGCAACTTGATGTTCTTCCTTCCCTGAGGAATGCCCCTAGTCTTCACGGTCCAGGATGGAATCCATCACACCTGTGTTCCAGGCTGTAGGGTGGCTGCTGCTGCTGCTAAGTCGGTTCAGTCGTGTCCGACTCTGTGCAACCCCAGAAACAGCAGCCCACCAGGCTCCCCCGTCGCTGGGAGTCTCCAAGCAAGAACGCTGGAGTGGGTTGCCATTTCCTTCTCCAGTGCATGAAAGTGAAAGTGAAGTCGCTCAGTCATGTCCGACTCCTAGTGACCCCATGGACTGCAGCCCACCGGGCTCCTCTGTCCATGGATTTTCCAGGCAAGAGTACTGGAGTGGGGTGCCATTGCCTTCTCCACTGTGGGGTGGAGAGGGGTGCAAAAGAAATGGGGCAAAGAATGCTCATCAGCGTCTTCCTGAGAAAGTTTTTGAAAATTCTCTCATGATACTTTTGCTTTCATTCCACTTGTCACTGGGCCTCATCTAACACAGAAGACTAGAAATTGTAATCAACAATTGTTACTTCTAATCAAGATGAAGGAGAGGACATAAATCAGAAGGTTGTCTATCATCTTTCCAATGGGATGCCTGGTGGAGTACGTCCCAGGAGGACGTCAGGATGGATGGGTGTGAGACAGGAAAGGCCTGATGTGGCACAGCTAGTACCTTGGGTTTATCCTCTGCCAACGAGGGCACCAGCTAGGTTTAAGCAGGAGACAGAAATGGAGCTGTCTTTTACAGAGATCTCAATGTGTGGATGGGTTCTGGCGAGGTGATACTGTGACCCAGAAGCCAGTTAGAAAGCAGCTGCCCCAGTCCAGGTGAGGGGCAGGACAGGGAAATGGAGGAAAGAGCATGGAAGAGCCAGGGTAGGGTAGAGAAGGACAGACCTTGGTGACCACTGGGAGATGGCAGTGAAGGAAAAGATGGGGCTCAGGATGACACCAGGGTTTATGGCTCCAGCAATTTGATAAATGACAATGCAGCTAACCAAAGTAAAGAAAGGAGTACTGGGACTTCCCTAGTGGCCCAGTGGCTAAGACTTGTTGTGCTCCCAATGCAGGCAGCTGGGGTTTGATCCCTGGTCAGGGAAGTAGATCCTGCATGCTGCAACCAAGACCTGGTGCAGCCAAATAAATAAGTAAATCTTTAAAAAAAAAAAAAATGTACAGCAAATGAGGGAGATGCTGCTTGTGGTGGGGAGAATGGGATCCACTTGATGTTTTGATTAGGAATGTGCTGAGTCTAAGGCACTTTTTGGATGAGAGGTATTCAGCAAGCAGACAAAAATATGCATTTAGAGCTCTGGAGAGAAGCCAGGACTGGAGTGTGTGTGTCTCAGTGACAGCTGCGAACACAAGTTTAGGATGGCTTGACCAGAAAAGAATGGGGGAACCAACTCAAGGATGAAGCCTGAGGAAGTGCCAGTTTGGTATGAATTCTCTGCAGAGTCCATTCTGATGGAAGGTTCTTTGGGAACTGCAGCTCAAGAAATTCAAGGATGCAAATGCATTCTTTTTCCCAGGCATTCAGAACCTAGGGCAAATCTCTGGATTTCAAAACAAGCTAAAATTGCTAAAGGCTTTTCACTTCCCTGGGTGACGTAGTTTAAGTTAAAAAAAAAATGTCATTTTAAAAGTTAAGGTTTCCATTATTACTCTGCCTGTGCCTAGAAAACCTCCTACCCCCATCATTATCCAGGGAGCCTCACTGTAATTATTCCGCCAGGCCCTGGGCCTAGACAATATCAGCAGGTTGAGTTCCATGTTGTCAGCGCTGACATCAAAGAACCCTCTCTGATACACTGCTTTTCAGCTTCTGGATGGTTAAATGCCTTTCTGACTGCTTTCAAGAGGTAGGAGCTTGACTGTTGGTTGCAGTAACTGCTGCAGTTCTAGAATGGTTAAAAATCTGTACAGCACTCCTTTCATTTCGATTTTTTTTTTTTTTTTTGGTGCATGTGGGATCTTAGTTCTCTGACCAGGGATGGAACTCATGCAGTGGAAAGCACAGAGGCTTAACCACTGGGCCACCAGGGAAGCCTTTTAATTAATCCCTTGTTGCTCTTCCCCTTCTCCTCGGCCTCCATCCCTTTTTTCTTTCCTCGCCTCTTTTTCCTTCCTCCTTTCCTTTTTACTTCATTTCCCTCCCTCCCACTGTCTCCTCCTCCATCTCATTTTAACGGGTTGGCTGGTATAACTCACATTTGAAGCAGTGTTTTCTTGAAAGTTAACAATTCTACTTTGGAAAATACTTTAGGCCAAAGAATATGATATCAATCAGAGTGCTCACTTCTTTGGGTGGTCACTAGCAGAGAATTCAACTTACAAGAATCCAAGTAAAAGGGCGTTCAATTATCTAGAAAATACTAAAATAACAAACTTCATTGAAACAACTTTTGTTCTTTTAAGAGAAACAAGAGCAAACTAAAAATTTTTTAAATGGTATATTTGTCTAAACTGGAAACCTTGGGAGTGGGATTAGTATAGAATCCTATGATTGGTATAAATTAGGGATTAGTCCAAATTCAGCCAAATATCTAGGATTTCTCACCTCAGTGTATGTTGTTCACTAACAGTCATCACTATGGCCCTAAAACAGTGGAAGAATAACCACCATCAAACAAATATTAAATTATAGTCCTCATGTTCTTAGAACTAGACAGGAAAATGGACCCAAAAAAATTAAAAGTTAAGGAAAATAAGGTAAAATATTTTATTATGCAAAGTCAATTTTTTAAAGACATTCCTCTATTCTGAGATCATGTCCTTTTTGTTGCTGTCGATGTGTCCTTTCTTTTGTTAAAAAGAAAAAAAAAAATCTAGTGCCCATAGATGACAGGTTCTTTTTGAATGACCATGCTTGGCAAAATTAAATTTTGTCAGTGCAAAGCAAAAGTCTAGGGATCCCTGGAGTAATGTATTTCCCAGAAGCGTGGAAACTGACGGATTTCTGTCAGTTCCCTGAGGGTTGAGTGGGTCTGGTTTCCTATGCTGTCTTTCCCTGCCCTGATCATATTGGCTAGAGGTGAGGCAGGTGCTTATTCAATAATAATTTATTGGAGTTGATTGATATACAGGGACTCAAAGGCTTTTGTTTTCTCCATTTATTACCAAAACATTTAACATTTTAATTTACTTTTGGAATTGTAATTTTTTTAAATATATGTATTTTTTATAACTCTGTTACACAGGGGACACTCTCAGGCTTTGTCTCCGCTCCTCATGAATATCCCGGAAATGCATGTTAGGTGTGTGTTCAGGTCAGATCACCAAACCCTTCTCTGCTTTTCAAACCCTGGGAAGGAAAGAAGGAGACTTGTAATGGCTAAGCTACATAACTCCCGAAGACAGTAAAGATCCAGAGTTGGTTAAAATGAACTTTTAAATAAGAACTTGAGTTCTCTGGCCTCCCAAAATCAAAGAAAATGTTCAAAGCCACTTTTAAAGAATTATTTAAAAAAAAAAACTTCTTTGTATAAGTTCTTAATCCACAGATAACAGTATCATCGGGATTCTATTGTTACTTCCCAGAAGCCAGCAGAGAACATTTTCCGATTACTCTGCTCTTGAAACTGGTAAAAATGTAGACAGTAGCCAAGTCCATCGGAGTCATGAATCACTGAGACATAAACCTCCAGTTGTGTTACTGGGAGACTCAAGCGCTGCCTGGTGCAGCTGGGAGGTGTTGATGAGCCTCATCTCCTCAATAGAACAGAGAGACTCAGAGAAGCCCCTGGGAGTTAGTCTGTGTATTATAGAGGCGAAGCAGCCTCAAGAGAGAAAACGGATTTTAAAATGGTTAACAACTCACCTGCACCCTTATTTTCAAGTAAAACATTCAGAAAATAAGAATTGTTTTAATTGTACCACCTAAAAATTACCACCGTTAATATTTTGATGAATATTCTTCTAGGGATAGAGGGATGCATGCATGAAAGTGTGGATGGATGAACTGATGGTGTGATGGACAAATACACTAATTTCCATAATAATATGCTTATGTGTATAGGAATGCGTTTAGGAACTTATAACTTGTTTATGGAGAGGGGAGTTGGTAAGATGATGGAGAGGGGAGTTGGTAAGATGATGGTGAATGGCGACTGATTTTTTAAAAAATACACACACAGGTTATATGGTTTTTTCACAACTACATATTACTATGTGTGTATTACTTCCCTATTATTTTTTAAATTGTGAAAATTAATGCAATCACACTTAGGGGAAGTGGGATCTTGTCATGTGCTTCCCTGGGTGTGCCCTGGTGCACAGAGGTGACCCAGGGTGGCCTCTGGGCAAGGCTGGAACGCCTGCGACGGGGGATGGGTGGAAAGCAGCTCTGGCCAGGACCTACACACAGAGCCATCCGCAGCTGCGAAGATCGCACCTAGGCCTGGAGAGGCTGCCCCCTGCACCTCTGCGGGGAGGCTGGCCCCTGCGCTCTCTGCGGGGAGGCTGCCCCCTGCGCTCTCTGCGGGGAGGCTGCCCCCTGCGCTCTCTGCGGGGAGGCTGCCCCCTGCGCTCTCTGCGGGGAGGCTGCCCCCTGCGCTCTCTGCGGGGAGGCTGCCCCCTGCGCTCTCTGCGGGGAGGCTGCCCCCTGCGCTCTCTGCGGGGAGGCTGCCCCCTGCGCTCTCTGCGGGGAGGCTGCCCCCTGCGCTCTCTGCGGGGAGGCTGCCCCCTGCGCTCTCTGCGGGGAGGCTGCCCCCTGCGCTCTCTGCGGGGAGGCTGCCCCCTGCGCTCTCTGCGGGGAGGCTGCCCCCTGCGCTCTCTGCGGGGAGGCTGCCCCCTGCGCTCTCTGCGGGGAGGCTGCCCCCTGCGCTCTCTGCGGGGAGGCTGCCCCCTGCGCTCTCTGCGGGGAGGCTGCCCCCTGCGCTCTCTGCGGGGAGGCTGCCCCCTGCGCTCTCTGCGGGGAGGCTGCCCCCTGCGCTCTCTGCGGGGAGGCTGCCCCCTGCGCTCTCTGCGGGGAGGCTGCCCCCTGCGCTCTCTGCGGGGAGGCTGCCCCCTGCGCTCTCTGCGGGGAGGCTGCCCCCTGCGCTCTCTGCGGGGAGGCTGCCCCCTGCGCTCTCTGCGGGGAGGCTGCCCCCTGCGCTCTCTGCGGGGAGGCTGCCCCCTGCGCTCTCTGCGGGGAGGCTGCCCCCTGCGCTCTCTGCGGGGAGGCTGCCCCCTGCGCTCTCTGCGGGGAGGCTGCCCCCTGCGCTCTCTGCGGGGAGGCTGCCCCCTGCGCTCTCTGCGGGGAGGCTGCCCCCTGCGCTCTCTGCGGGGAGGCTGCCCCCTGCGCTCTCTGCGGGGAGGCGGCGGGACTTCGAGCCTCACCCAGCAGAAAACAGCATCCGAAAGAGCGGTAGGTGAGGAAGCGGCGGCCCGACCCCAAGGCGCCCTCTGGCGGGGCTGAAGTGCGGGGCGAGACGCAGGAGGAGCCTCAGACTCCCCAAGCCGGGATACCATGAGGAGCAAGCCTGAGTGGGCCTACCCTGCTTTTCTGAGATTAGTATTTGGTTTGGGTCTTGGTTTTCATTTCCCACCTTCTTGCCTCTGCATACATATTTCCTTCCAGTCGTGCTGGTTGTTGTTGTTGTTGTTTTGCAATCTCGATCAGTTTTTTCTCCTCTCCAAAGTCATGCCTAGTCATTGAAAACACCAAATATCATAAAGATGAAAATAAATAAAACACCTTTAAACCCATAATTTAAAAGATAAGCATATGTTTAAAGTGCTTCTTTTCTTCTAGTGTTTTTTTCTATACATGATATTAAGTATAAGATGGGCTTCCCAGGTGGCTCAGCGGTAAAGAATCTGCCTGCCAATGCAGGAGATGCAGGTTCCATCCCTGGTTCAGGAAATTCCCCTGGAGAAGGGAATGGCAACCCACTCTAGTATTCTTGCCTGGAAAATTTCATGGACAGAGGAGCCTGGCGAGCTACAGTCCGTGGAGTTTCCCAGAGTGGGAAACGACTTAGTGACTAAACAGCAAATGTATAAGATAAGCCAGGAGGCAGCCAGGCTGGGTTTCTAAGGGCTGGAGGCCTCTACCCTGCCATTTGGCCTTTCTGTTTTCTCTTTCACCAGGCCATTTTAGCACCAGGGCTGACTCCAAATAGCCTTACCCAGTTTGTTTACATTACCTGACCTCAGTTTGTTCATTTCCAGTAGGGAAGAGTGTTATTTGCCTGGAGGTTGGGCTCCCATGGGCTTCCCTTGTGGCTCAGATGGTAAAGCGTCTGCCTACAGTGCGGGAGACCTGGATTCGGTCCCTGGGTCGAGAAGCTCCCCTGGAGAAGGAAATGGC
The DNA here is from genome assembly GCA_006408675.1 of Madoqua kirkii. Lineage (NCBI taxonomy): Eukaryota > Metazoa > Chordata > Mammalia > Artiodactyla > Bovidae > Madoqua > Madoqua kirkii. Next base: position 48,128 of record SJYC01127467.1, on the reverse strand, counting down.
AACCCACTCCAGTATTCTTGCTTGGAGAATCCCATGGACAGAGGAGCACTATCGGCTGCAGTCCACGGGGTTGCAAAGAGTCGGACACGACTGAGCGGCTTCAGCTGACTTAGGCTTCCATGATTGCTGTGGAACTCAAATGAGTCTTGGAGCTGCATTTGCAAGTTTCCTAACCTTGGAAATGCTATGCATCATTGTGTTTGATCCTCCTGCATCAGTACTGAAGTCTCCCAACTAGCAGAATGGCAGGTTGATGGGGGGACATGAGTCGGCACTGAACTTGTGTATGGCTGAACCACACTGACTCCATTTTGTCAGCTCTGTCTCAGGACCCCAGTCCTACCCACTTTGTGCCCTTTCTGAGCATTAAACTATAGTCTGGTCACAAGGACTGTGCCCAAGTCAGATGAGTTCACTATCAGCTTTTATCCTTGCCTTCATCTGATATGAAAACTGGAAGAATGCCTCTTGCTAACACAGATGGTTAATGATAAGACTCCTGGGGGGGCAGGGGGACAGAGAAACACCAGATGTGGTCAGTGCCAGCTGTGCTTCTCAAGGGACAGTCAGACTCTGTTTTTGCCTTTGACCCCTCTAAGTTCCTCTGTATTCTTTGGCGGTTCCCAGTGCAGCTGCTAATAAGCCAGCATCATCTGTCTGCCCCATCCTTCCTGCCTGTTGTAAGTTACCCATAAGCTTTGTATTGTGCTTAATGGAGTTGCGTGCTTGGTTTTTTCCATCTCAAAATTCTTTCTGTTTGGAGGTTATTATTCAGTATCTTTATGGGCCACTCTGATGGCTCAGTGGGTAAAGAATCTGCTAACAATGCAGGAGACACAGGAGACTTGGGTTCTATCTCTGGATCCAGAAGATCCCCTGGGGAAGGAAATGGCCACCAGCTCCAGTATTCTTGCCTAAGAATATCTTCACCTCCCACCAATTAGACAATCTCTTCACCATGTAGTGGCAGAGGCTTGGAGGACCAAACTGGCCCAAAGGCACACAGCTTGCTGTGACGGGACTGGACTATGGCCCATACAGCTTCTGAGCCCCGGTCCGAGCATCACCTCCAATAGAAGATGGGGAAGGAGCATTTCTTTGGAATTGTTCTAGGGCATGACTGTCACTGTGCAGAAAACACAGAGAAAGGGATAGAGGCCCTCAGAGTCTGCTCAAAAAGTTCAGGAGTGGAAGAATAAGCCCATTATTCTTTATGCATTTAAAACCTTTTTCTTTTTAATAATGTTCTTCACATGCCATAACAGAGCTGAACATGAATTTATAAGCTGTTTGAAAATTTTATACACTGGAATTTCAAAATAGACAACTTAATAGTCTGCTTGGATGTTAAATGAGTCACTTGAAATTAAGATTCTCTATTTTTCAGAACTGGTAGGATAATTGTCAGAGACTATTTGTGGGAATGCTCTGACCTGAGCCTTCATAAATATTGAACGGCCAGTTTAATGCTAAATACCTTCCAGTATACAGACTGAAGTTTTCTTGATCAATTTCAGAGACTAAGCCCTGAGCTGGGTTAGGACATGGAAGCAATCTGTAAGACCTGAATGTTTATACTCAGTCCCACAGAAGAGATCATCCAATTTTGACCTGGCTGAGCAACCAGTAAGAATTTTTTTTCATTAAATCACCGAATTTATGTCTTGCCCTATTCTTATTTATGTACATGGTAACTATTCCGGCATTATACACTCAAAGTTAAGAGAACCCCCTCCCTCCTGTTAGCATGACTGATCATATTGTCCTAGAAGGGCAGTCTGCCTGGTCCACCAGGGCACCTGGCCTCTGCTGCCTTCCCCCACAGCTATGTTTCTCTTGGGATGCACATGGACAGTGGGGAAATAGGCCCTCCAAACTTGAAGAAAAGAACCAGAAACATTTCCAAATGACTCTTGGGGGACCCAACTGGTGAAAATGTAGTAAGTACCTAAGAGCAAAAAGAGACCCTGGACATGAGAGTTCTTTTGTAATCCTGTTGGGGATTTTATTTTTGCCTGTTTATTTCATTAAGCAACTCAAGTGAGAGTTTTCACCTTAGGAGTTGTGTCTGTGAGACAGAAAATGTCAGTTTGTTCCCAGGTGAAGGGGAGGATAAACAGCTTTCTTACTCCCCTGTCAAGGGGTGCATCGTGCAGACTGTGGTTCCAGGACCAGGTGGGACACCCAGCCACCAGGAATGGAGATTAAGCCACCCTGCAGGGTCCTTGGGGACAGCCCTTTGGCTGCAGGCTTCTGGGAACACCCCCTCTCCTGAGGATCCTCTTTAGCCATGGTCAGTGACAGTCGCGAGGAAGGACTCTAACAGCACAAAGACATCATGAAGTGGTTACGACCTGCTTTTGGGGAAAGAGGTTTTCCCAGGTGGCTCAAGTGGCAAAGAATCCACCTGCCAATGCAGGAGACTCAGGCAACTTGGGTTCCATCCCTGAGTCAGTGAGATCCACTGGAAGAGGTCATGGCAACCCACTCCCAATATTCTTGCCTGGAAAATTCCATGAACAGAGGAGCCTGGCAGGCTATAATTAAAATTCGCGAGGTCACAAAGAGTCGGACATGACTGAGCACACACACACTTGGGGAAAGAAAATGAGGCTTCCAGAATCCGCCCTACCAAACTGCGCCAATACTATGATAGTTCCCTCTTTTCCAGGTGTTAAGTGGAGCCAATTACATAATTCATCTTCTGAAAATTCACTTAGTCTTGGGGAGCTGGAGGGATGATTTTGCATAGAAGATTGTTTGATGAGACAGCCCTCCTCTCCCCTCTGCCTCTGCAATGTAGGCAGAGCAAAAGGTAGGAATTGAGGGCAGAGGTGCCAGGCTGTTTCTGTCATCCCTACCATGGGTACCATTGCCCCCATTCTTGTCACTTTCCTCCACTGCAGTGCACTAGGAAAGTTCTCCCAGCAGGGTGACAAGCACAGGCAGCTTCTAGAAAGTGAATTCCAATCTCCTGGCTTTAGGGTCCTCATTTATGACCACTTCCCAGGGTCAGGCAGCAACGAATCAGGCAGAACACTTTCTGAGGAACTCAGGAGAAAATGCAGGCAGAAGAGCTTTGGACAACACCTTCCAAATCCCAGTAAAAAGGATCCTTTGTAACCCAGAGGCAGAAGGGGTAAACATCAACCATTTGGTTGAGAGCCATCATGCTCTGGAGCAAACCTGACCAATATCAGCAACCCATTGGCAGCAGGAGAGCCAGGGCTTTGTGGGGGCCGGGTTTCTTGCATCTTCGTCACCACGGCCTCTGCAGGGGTAGGCTCTGGTCTCCCATGGGATGGATTACCACCGCAGGTCTCCTTTGGAAGCCATCTTGCTGCCCAGCAGGAATGGTGGCACCCACGTACACAACACACACCCCTCGTGCCAGCAGCGAGCCTATACCCTGCTATTGCTTCCAAGAAACCTAATGAAATGCAAGTGTGTGGGAGTGACACTAGGGATAAGCTTAAATTTGCTGTAAATAACATTTTTTAAAGGAATTCATTTGCAAGCATTTATACTTTAACTAATTTCTTGCCACATAGCTATAGACGAGAATCACCAGCCTATCCATAGGATTGGGGGGTTTCTACTCAAATGCCTTGGGGACTGGAGTCTGCCCATAGGTGTGGGGTCCTGTCCACCCACACAGGCCTTGCCAACTCCTTCTCCTGGCAGGGTTGACCTCTTGCCCTGTGTTTCCGTCTATAGGTTGACGTCCTATTCTGTTGGGGCACATTGGTAACATTTTTTCAGTGCTTACATGAGTTGCCAAATAGTTTTGCCTAGACGTTTGCAGTTGGGTTTCCATCATTTACACACAGTATCAAACATGACTTTGCCATGATGGACTGCTGGTTACATCCCTTGAGGATAAGCCTAGGAGCTGGGATGGTGACCCCAAACCTGTTCAAGCTCCCACTGTGGTCTCCCTCAAAAGAATATTTTGAGGCATGTAAAAATTGACATGAAATTCAATATCAGTGACCACAACCTAAGTTTTGCACTGACACCACCATTTTCACTCATTTATCCACCGTCTGTGACTGCTTCCATGGCAACATGGCAGAATGGAGGAGTTGTAATGGACCGTATATGATGCCCTTGTTGCTTTGCACAGCTGCTCAGTTATAACTGGGTGCTGCAAACTGCAGTCACACCTTGACCACATTTCAAGGGCCATACAGTGACATTTCCAAATTCTTTTTATTACTCACTTATACTCATCATAACAAATCAAGACAAGTGAACTCTGTTGTATTCTTTTTTTTTTTATTGCTAGAAATAAATCTGTTGTGATTTTATTTGCAAAAGTAAACAAATACAAGCAAAAAATGGAAATTTCGTTATGATATTTGACGGGGACGGCAGATCAGCAAATGCACTGTTAACAATTATGATTAACACCTTGAATTTTCAAATGTTCATCATTACTGTTCTTACAGTCAAAATACAATGATTTTTCCTTTCATCGCCATGTTTCAACTCCAAGTAAGAATACTGATGACATTCGCTGTATTGTTAGTTTTATGAGGTCTCTTCCAAAATCTTCATAAATTTGTGGTAGGTTTGGATTTATTAACACGGTAGAACTGTTTGTGTTAGCCTAATGAAATTTGATGACTGACTTGGGGGATTAATCTTTTTTAATATATAGGGTAACTGTTAGTAGCTCTGGGTAATGCAACAGCTGCAGCAGGATGCGACGTTTGAGTTAAAAATTGTCTTGGGTGTATTCCCTTTCTGTAATGATGGAAATACAGATTAAAGTCACAATACAATGTCTGTTCACATTCACTAAACAGTTAGCATCAAGATCAAATATTAACAGCAATGTAGAAAATCGGAAGCCGTACACTTTGCCTGTGGGTATGGAAAACAGTAGACTATATGTACAATAGTTTGGCATTTCCTCAGAAAGATAAAAATACACTGTTTATTTCACTAACTCTACTCTTGGATTTACATGTCAATAACTGAAAACAGCTGTTCAAACCATTCCTGGCAACACTATTCACAATAGCCCAGAGGTAGACGAGAGGTTGCTGCTGAGCTATGAATGATGCCAGGATTCTCGGCCTCCAGGGAGGAGTTCAGTCCTGGGCCAGCGACAAGGCTTGCTTGCTCAGAGCTTCTGTGTAATACAGTTTCATTAAAGTACAGAAGAAATGGAGAGAGCTTCTGACACAGACACCAGAAAGGCGCAGATTAGTAAACTCCGGGAGTTGGTGATGGACAGGGAGGCCTGGCATACTGTGGTCCATGGGGTCACAAATAGTCGGACACGACTGAGCTACTGAACTGAACTGATTTATATCCTGTGACAAACGCTGACTCCCCACTTGAGTTTTGGGGAAAGCTGTTGCTTTGGAGATGAACGGCTTAGTAATAGCCGCTCTCCCCACTGGGAATCAGGCGGTCCCAACTACAGAACCAGACTGGGACTACAAGACGGCTAAAGGAAGATGGGGTCAGAGTCATTTTGTCAGCTGTGTTCTTGAAGGACTCAGACAAGTGCGTGCTAAGACTTTAACCTCTGCCAAATTGGCAAACACAGAACAGCTGGAGAAGGAAGCTCCTGGTAAATTCCTAGATAGACTGAGGGAAGCAAGAAAGGCAGAGAAAGATATGGGAACAGGCGGAAGCCCTCATTACGTCCGTCAGAACCGTTCTTAAACAGCCGGAGAAAAATTCCCCGAGGGACCCAGGTGAAAAGGGATGGGCTTGCTATTACTGTGGAAAGGAGGGGCACCTCAGGTGGAGTTGTCCTCAGCTGTCTAACCACCCCCGGCTCCGTGTCTGGTCTGCAAGGGACCACACTAAAGACTGCCCCCAGGGCATAGGTTTCAGGGACCTATGTTTCAGGGACCTAGTTTTCAAGAAACCTAGGACTGAAGGTGCCCGGGGGCTCCCACACAAGCTCCCACCCTAATCACATCTGAGGAACCCCGGGCACTGATTGCTGTGGGGGCAGACCCATTGGTTTCCTTTTGTGCACTGGGCCAGCTTGCTCTGTGCTCGCTGAAGCCCCTGGCCCACTCTCTTCCCAATCCGCTTCCACAGTGGGACTATCAGGCCAAACGCTACTATTTCAGTCATCCTCTAAGCTGCAGCTGGGACTCTGCTATTTTCACATGAGTTTCTGATCATGCCAGAGTCTTCCTCACCCCTGTGGGGAGGGATATACTGAGCAAGGTCCATGCCTCTGTTTTCATGAATATGGTGCCCTCCCTTTCTCTCCCATTAACTGAACAAAATATAAATCCTAGAATGTGGGCTGATGGAAAATCCGTGGGTCAAGCACAAAATGCTATTCCTGTAGTTGTTAAGTTCAAAGACCTGCACTTATTTCCACATCAAAAGCAGTATCCACTGAAACCGGAGGTTAAGGAAGGGTTAAAACCCATCATCAAGAATTTAAAGGAGCAGGGACTGTTAATTTCCTGCAACAGTTCATGCAACACTCCTGTTCTGGGTATGAAGAGGTCAGATGATAAGTGGAGACTAGTTCAGGATTCACAAATAATAAATGAGGCTGCAGTTTCTTTACACCCCGTGGTGCCTGGTCCTCATACTCTATTGTCTGAAATCCCTAAATGAGCCAACTAATTTTCAATATGCTTTCCAGAATTAAACCTATACCAAATCACCCCCCACCTATGACTTTAAGACAGCTGAGAGGCTTTGGGGCTCACAGGCTGCTGCCGTGTTTGGACCCCGGGTTATGGGGGGCTCGCCTGGCTTTATATGAACTTATAGCTGAAGCTAAACAGGCCCAAACTGGCAGGCAGGCGCAGGCCTCCAGAGACAAGGCTTCCACCGCTCTCCAGGCTGCTCTCCTGCAAGCTCCTGCTTGGGCTCGCCCACAGGGCCAGACTTGCATTTGCCTGACACTGGAAGAAAATGTAGGGCCTTGGGAGTTTTGACACAACCCCGAGGACCCTACCAGCGGCCTAGAGGAGTAGAATCTTAAACTCTGAAGTTAGCATTTGGGTGACAGACAGTTGGCTTCTTAAATATCAGTCACTGTTGTTAGAAGGACCAATAGCTAAGCTTCAAGTTTGTGGGAACTTAAATCCTGCCACTTTCCTTCCTGAGAAGGAAAATGAGACACCTGATCACTCCTGGGGACAACTCAGTTTCTAACTTTAAACTGTGCAGCTTGGGAAGACCCCATTAGACAATCCTGGCATGAAATATTTACAGATGGCAGTTCTCTGGTTTGGGATGGGAAGCAGGTTATGCTGTGGTGACAGCTATAAACAGGCTTTAGAGGCAGAATCTCTCCCCCAGCAAACGAGTGCTCAGTTAGCGGAGCTTGTGGCTCTGACCCGAGCTCCAGAGTTAAGCAAAGAGCACCAAGTACATATCTACATGGATTCTAAGTATGCTTGTTTGACTTTACGTGCTCATGGTGCAATACAGAAAGAAAGACAGCTTAAAACGGCAACAGGAGAACCTATTAGAGATTGAGAGACTTATAATTGCTATATATTGTCCTAAAGAAGGAGCTGTTATGCATTGCAAAGGGCACAGCAGGGATGGGAGTAAAGTAGCTGAAGGTAATCAGCTGGCTGACTGTGTACCAGAAAAGCGGCGCTTTACGAAACCCCTTCACTGCAGATGCATTTGATCTGGACGGGTCCTGTGGAACAGGAGAAGCCACAGTATACTGAGGAAGAATTAGAAATGAGACAAGAGAAGCCAAGATTACTGATAAAGGATGGTTACCATCCGAGGATGGACGATTAATAACTCCTGAAAGTGCTCAGCGGAAGATTCTTAAGGGTTTACACTAGAGTTTTTATTTAGCTGTTGAAAGTACTTACCAGATGGCTTCTTGTTTGTTCGAAGGTAAAAACATAATGAAAACTGTAAAGAGCATTATCAAAAGATGTGAGCTTTGTCAGAAAAATTACCCAAAGACTGGAAAACTAGCAAAATCTGGGTTACAATGAAGTGGAAAATACCCGGGAAATTGATTTTACTCATATGCAAAAGCAGATGGATATTCTTGCTTCCAGGTTTGGGTGGATACTTTGACTGGATGGAGTGAAGCTTTTCTCTGTCGTAGTGAGCAGGCTAAGGAGGTTATAAGAATTTGAATCCTTGAAATTATGCCCAGCTTTGGGCTGCCGCAGAGTCTTCAGAGGGACAGTGGCTCAGCCTTTAAAGCTGCTGTAACTCAGGGATTGTCAAAAGCTCTAGGAATAGAATATCACTTACCCTGATCCTGGAGGCCCCAATCCTCAGGAAAGGTTGAAAAAGGTAATGACATTATTAAGAGGCCTCTGAGCACAACAACTGAAGAGACTCAGGACAATTGGCTTAAAGTTCTACCCTTAGCCTTAATGAGGGCTTGAGCTTCCCCCCAAAGGAGGGACTGTCCCCCTTTGAATGTATTTAGGGAAGGCCTTTCTTACGCACAGACATTGTTATAGACCCTGAAGCCTTGGAATTAACTAATTATGTAACTCAGCTCTCAGCTTTTCAACAGGCATTAAAGGAACTCTGAGAGGTGACTTCTGACCCAGCCTCTGAGTTAAGCAAGCCTCTATTTGAGCCAGGAACTGAGGTCCTCATAAAAACATTGGGATCTGAGGGCGCAGCCCTCGAGCCCCTCTGGGAAGGCCCTTACCAGGTTGTTCTTTCTTCTCCCACAGCTGTCAGGGTGCCAGGATTGATTCGTGGGTACATCACACTCGAGGAAAGCGGTGGCGCCCTCACCAGGACTGAGTGGTGTCATGTGATGCCTACTTTCTGACTTTGTACTTTTCAGATGGGTCTGATAATCTACTTGTGCTGACTCCGGAAGTCCTGAGTCTGCCGTTTGATCCTTAAGACAATGCCTTCCTGCCCTGGGCTCACTCCTACACTGCATTCCACAGTCGGTCTAGCTGCTGGGTCTGCGGAGCACTCCCCTCTTCATGAGTGGAAGGCTTCCCCTGGTGGACGTCTCCACTTCAAGGAAAAGACTTTCTCTGAGTCTGCGAATACCTTTGACAACAACAATCATATGTGAAGCCTCTTCTTCGTCTGATCACATCTAGCAATTGTGCAGTGGCCTGGTGTGACACTTTGCACCTTAGCTGTGGACGTGACGTGACTTCTAACGTTGCTGCTTGCTTTGCTCTTGCTGTTTGCCGCCTGCGTCTGGAACTGTGTAGCTGCATCTGTTTCTAGGTGCATGGAAGCTTGAAGTTACAAATGGTTGCCCAATTCCTGCCACTGTGGCGCTTCCTCCAGCTGCTCCTCCAGATACTTCTAGGGGCCCTGGGTCAGAGGCCCTGAGTATGAGGGTTAGGAGAATATGTTGCCTCACCAGTGTAGACGTGAGGCCCCTTTGCTTGGGCGACGTAATCCTCCTAAAAGAAAAGGAGGGAACGAGGGGTAACCAGCAGGAAGGCCAGGGGTCTCCAAACGGAGGAAACAGGCTGCCCGCGTCAGACGCTTTTTCTCTCTCTCTTGCGGCAGGAGGAGACAAACGGCAAGTGTTGGAGTTTGGGCTTCCCCGGCGGCTCAGCTGCTAAAGAATCCCCCTGCAAGGCGGGAGACCCCGGATCGACCCCTGGGCTGGGAAGACCTTCTGGAGAAGGGAAAGGCCAGTACTCTGGCCTGGAGAATTCCATGGACTATACAGTCCATGGGGTCACAGAGAATGGGACACGACCGAGTGACTTTAAATATAAATGTAAAATACAAATTTAAAAAGAGATTTGTTTTAAAATCTGTGTTGCTATGATGTTGCGGCAGGAGGAGACAAACGGCAAGTGTTGGAGTTTGGGCTTCCCCGGCGGCTCAGCTGCTAAAGAATCCCCCTGCAAGGCGGGAGACCCCGGATCGACCCTTGGGCTGGGAAGACCTTCTGGAGAAGGGAAAGGCCAGTACTCTGGCCTGGAGAATTCCATGGACTATACAGTCCATGGGGTCACAGAGAATCGGACACGACCGAGTGACTTTAAATATAAATGTAAAATACAAATTTAAAAAGAGATTTGTTTTAAAATCTGTGTTGCTATGATGACACCTGGTTCCACCTGAAGTTTCCTCAAACCTTGAGCTAACCAAGGCATTTTTCTTATGGGAATGCTCTTCTAAGCTGTGTTAATGAACTATGTATTTACCCTAGGCTGTCTTTCTTCCCGTCAGTTCCACCTAAGACTCAGAACTGACTTGACAAGCCAGTGTGTTTTGCTCTTGCACCTGGTGCCAGTGCTGGCTCTGTTGTATTCTTAAGCTACAATAGAATTTTGCTATTAAATTAGATATCAAAGCAGTTTTAGGCTCACAGACATGGAGAACAGACTTGTGGTTGCCTAAGGGGAGGGGCTAGAGAAGGGATGGACTGGGAGTTTGGAGTTAGCAATGCAAACTATTATATGTAGAATGGATGAACAACAAGGTCCTACTGTTAGCACAGGGAATGATTATCAATATCCTGGGATAAACCATCATCTAACAGAATATTAAAAAGAATATATAACTGAATCACTGCTGTACAGCAGAGATTAATACAACATTGTAAATCAACTATACTTCAATTAAAATATATATTTTAAAAAGCATGGTTGTATTATGCAAGGAGACGGGCTGTGCTGAAAAAATACAATGCATGTTGATATAATTAGATAAGCATTCATCACAGAAAAGCTGTGTTCAGAAAATTTTTTAATTTTAAAATGGAATAACTCTTTATAGCAGAATTTCTTCCCCCTTCCCCCCAAAAAATGAAAATAAGTCTTCAATCAAAATAAGTTTCCAAGGAGTTCATTTGTTACCCAAGCAAGGAAAACTGTTTACTGGTGGTGAATTAATCAAATAATATTTGATTATGCAGCTGAAGACAAGTATCCAAACAAAATAAATTTGATTATTCATTTTTAGAGGAAGTTACTCAAAGAGTTAGGACTTCTCTGGTGGCTCAGTGGTAAAGAATCTACCTGCCAATGTAGGAGACATGAGTTTGATCCCTGGGGTGGGAAGATTCCCTGGGAAAGGAAATAGCAACCCACTCCAGTATTCTTGTCTGGAAAATTCCATGGATAGAAGAGCCTGGCAGGCTAGAGTCTATGGGGTCACAAAGAGTGACATGATTGATCAACTGAACAATAACAACAACAGCTCAAAGAATTGAGGGCGTAGGGGCAACCTCAATAGAACATTTTTAAAAACCAAAGCAAATGATTTGAGTCATTTTCTATGGCTCTCAATAAGTCAACAGATATTACTGATAATACCATCATTTGAGGCATCAACAGCAACTTTTAAAAAATTTTTTATTTTATATTGGAGTACAGTTGATTAACAATGCTGTGTTAATTTCAGGTGTACAGAAAAGTAACTCAATTGTACATATACATGTAGCTGTTCTTTTTCAAATTCTTTTCCCATGTAGGCTATTACAATGTATTGGACAGAGTTCCCTGTGCTATACGTAAGTTCTTGTTGATGATCTACTTTAAATATAGCAGTGTGTACATGTCAGTCCCAAATGCTCAAGCAAGTTTGCAGTGATGGAAGAATTAGCCTCTGAATAGTTGGCATGGAACAATTACAGGTGAGAATATTTTCAGACATTGAGAAAACACTAATTCAGGACAATGTGAAATAGAATCTAAAAACACAAGTGATGGTAATGTGTGGAGCAGCAGTTATTTTGCAGAAGGGTGTGAATCTACTTGAATTTGTTATGCAATGACACTACAGCTGTGTATTATTGAGCCAGTGGTCCCAGTGGTGAATTTCCTTCATTCACATGGTTGCCAATTCTGTGAATTTTTGTCAGCAATAGGAATTGAATACAAGTTCAACTTTCCTGGTCACATAGCAGTCTGGTGGCTTAGCAAGGGTAAGTTTCATTGTGATTATTTGAGCACAGGATCAATATTGGAGTTTTTCAAAGCACCTTCATCCACTGTTATTGAATACTGAAAGGCTTTGTAAATTCACTTTTGCTGTAGACATTGATATTTCTTAATGAATTCAACCTCCCTACCCGAACTTCCTTGAAACTCTCTCTTCCTAGGGACGGTTGATAACTTCTTGCGATTTACTCTCAAAATGCTGGCTCTAGTGCTTACATACTTGCCTTTTAGATGCCAGTGATACCCACGTCTTTACCTTCTGCCTGTCATTCTTTCTCCTCTTTGACTCCATCTACACCTATAGCTGGGCTTGCCCAGTGGCTCAGTGGTAAAGAATCCACCTGCAATGCAGGAGACACAGGAGACAGGAGTTAGATTCCTGAGTCAGGAAGATTCCCTGGAGAAGGGAATGTCAACCTACTCCAGTATTCTTGCCTGGAGAATCCCATGGAATGAGGAACCTGGTGGGTGACAGTCCACAGGGTCACAATCAGACATGACTAAAGCGACTGAGCATGCACCCACGCCTATAGCTGCAACAGTCCCCTATGTGCCTAGTCTCAGAATTCAATGGTGGTGCAGTGGTTAAAGCGTCTGCCTGGAATGCAGGAGACCTGGGTTCGATCCCAGGGTCGGGAAGATCCCCTGGAGAAGGAAATGGCAACCCACTCCAGTATTCTTGCCTGGAGAATCCTATGGAGGGAGGAGCCTGGTAGGCTACAGTCCATGGTTTCGCAAAGAGCCGGACATGACTAAGCGACTTCACTTTCACTTTTCAGAATTCAATATCTAGCCCAGACCTCTGTTGATTTCCAAACCCATATTTCCAGTTGCCTACTGAACACATTACCTTGGATATTTCAGACACCTTAAATTTAACATGTCCAGAGCAATTCAGGGATCCCCAAGACCATTCAAGGTTGATGCTTCACTAGGACTTATAACCTAAGAAAAGCTGTTACCTTCATGGCTATGATTTATTACAGCTAAAGGATACAGACTGAAAGCAACAGAGTGGAAAACTGTTAGAAACCAATGCAAGCAGGACTGCTAATGGTCAGACCAAATAAAGGTAAGGGTAATCAAACCCGATGAAACACCAGGACCAGCTGAGGTTCTTGCTGAGGGCGAAGCGAACACAAAGGGGAATGAAGAGAAGGTAGTTATAAATACCAGCGAGTAAAGATGGTTGGCTTCAAAACATATATTTGGTTGTTATGAGTATTTTTTTATTCTGTTTTGAATAAGTCAGTGCACATTTACTACATACATGTGACTAGTGATATAGACAGAGCATAATTCAAATGTGGGGCCCTTTTGGTTGACTATCATTGCATTTAAACAATTAAAAGCCCAAAAAGGCAAAAAAAAAAAAAAGAAAGAAAAAGAGGATATTTTGTTCAGCATAGGGAAAAGTGAAAGTGAAGTTGCTTAGTCGTGTCCGACTCTTTGTGACTCCATGGACTGTATCCCACCAGGCTCCTCAGTCCATGGGATTTTCCAGGCAAGTGTACTGAGGTCGGTTGCCATTCCCTTCTCCAGGGGAACTTCCCAACCCAGGGATCAGAAAGACAGCCTTTACTTTGTAATAACTTTAAATGGAGTATAATCTATAAAAATATTGAATCAAAAAATAAAGAAAATGAAAAAAAAGTTAAATGTATGTTATGTAAGGAGTGTAAAACTCAAAGACATGATTATAAATGTTCTGTAAAGTACTTCAAAGCCATACTGTCAGTGCTCAATAATTTTAAATAGTAAAAAGTGAAGTTATAAAAAAAAGAAATCAACAGAGCAATAAGGCACATGGGCAAAACCCATGGCCCAGGAGAAACCAAGCTCAGGCTTCCAAGCGTCCTCTCCCAGGAGAGTCACAACAGTGTGTGACAACACCTGTGCAGTGTTGCCAACCAAGGAAGCTCACCCAGGCCTTGGCATCCTGGGGTTTTATTGGGAGTCGGTCACATAGGCATGTGGCACCCATGTGAATGATCTCATCTATTCAGATGCCAGCAAAAGCAGGCATTCACCATGAGTCACATTGTACATGCTGTTGCTTCAGTCAGGCCTGACTCTGTGTGACCCTATGGACTGTAGCCTGCCAGGCTCTGCTATCCATGGGATTCTCCAGGCAAGAATACTGGAGTGGGTTGCCATGCCCTCCACTAGTGAATCTTCCTGATCCAGGCATCAAACCCGTGTCTCTCACATCTCCTGCACTGGCAGTCGGGTTCTTTACCACTAGCACCACCTGGGGAGCCCACAGTAAACATGTGATCAACTTATGTGGTCACACTGGTACAGCATAGCCTGAGGCTTCATGCATATGTTGTTCAGTCGCTCAGTTGTGTCCAACTCTTTGCAACCCCATGGACTGCAGCACGCTAGGCTTCCCTGTTCTTCACTATCTCCCAGAGTTGGATCAAACTCGTGTCCATTGAATTGATGATGCCATCCAACCATCTCATCCTCTGTTGTCCCCTTCTCCTCATGCCCTCAGTCTTTCCCAGCATCAAGGTCTTTTCCAATAAGCTGGCTCTTTGAATCAGGTGGCCAAAGTATTGGAGCTTCAGCTTCAGCATTAGTCCTTCCAATGAATATTCAAGGTTAACTTCTTTTAAGATTGACTGGTTTGATGTCCTTGCTGTCCAAGGGACTCTCAAGAGTCTTCTCCAGTATATAAAAATATTCTTATAGGGCAGAATATTCCAAGAGCTCAGAGGTTATTTCTTAGGAGTCAGCTGAGGGTCAGTCCTGCTGGCAGAACTTTCTAGGAAGTAATGTGAGGTAACCCAGGGCTACAGTTAACTCTTTTCTGCACAACTTCCCAGAGCTGTTCTTCCTTAATTGTATCATCTGCCATTACCTGAGGAATCAGCCTAGAGTGCTTTGCTTAACCCCAGCATCCAATCAGATCTGCCTGTAAGTCCATTCCCTTTCTCAAATCACTTCTTACACGGATTACGGCAAACTGGACTCATCTCCGTTTTGCTTTCCTTCCAGCAGTCCTCCCTATTGCTTCTGTCTGGAAATCGGGATCCTGACGACTGCTGTGCCAGAAGTATGCACAGTCTAGGCACTGGTAATAAACGCTGTAACAGAGGAACGCTTGTGATGCTGTGACAAGAAACGGAGGGCAGTCTGCTCGTGCCAGCGTCACTGAGAGGATAAATTCAAAACCCTTGTATCCAAGACCTCTTAGCCTGGCCCCTGCCTATCTTCCCACTGGTTTCCTAGGTCCTTTACTCTATGCAAACAGAACCACTTAGAGTTTCAATAAAGTTCATGTGGTTTTGAAATTGTTCACTTCATATTGGGACTTGAACTGGCCAAAACAGTCTTCCAACTGAGGTCACACACGGTTTCCGGACCTAATGAAACTCAGGTTCTTGATATCTCATCACAGAAAGAATTCCATGAGATGTGACAGGTAAGAGGTGGATTTATTTAGAGGGAAACATTCCACAGAATGTGGGTCATCTCAGAAGGCAAAAGCAGCCTCAAAATGTGGTATGGTTAACTTTTACTGGCTGGGCAATTTCATGGGTTAATGAGTAGAAGGATTATTCCAACTGTTTTGGGGAAGGGCGGTAGATTTTCAGGAATTGGGCCACTGCCCACTTTCTGGTCTTTGAAGGTCAGTTTTGGAACTATCATAGCACCTGTGAGTGCATCATTTAACTTGCTGGTGTGGTACAATAAGTATACACTGAGGCTTAAGATCTAGTGGAAGTTGACTTGTTCATCATCTTGGACCCATTTGGTTCTATCAGTTTGTGTTTCAAAAGTCATGCTCTGCCTCTTTCCCTCCTGTTTCAATTTGACCTTGACTGTTCTGTTTCCTTTACCTGGAATGTCTACTCTTCAATATTTAGCTCAAACATTCTCTCTGATTTCCTACCTCCTAGTCAAAGATGCTGCCCTCCCTCCACCCCGCTTCTCTGATCCTCAGAGCATTCTGATACCTCTACTGTATTAATTTTCCAACTGCCTTCAATGGTTCATTCGTTTCCCCTTGGAAGATTGTTAGTTTCTGACAACAATCAAGTTATCTTCAAGGCCACAGCCCTCGTACCTAGCACTACAATCTTAATAGCTCAATACACATTTGCTGGAGAATAAAAGAAAGTTAAATTCTGAAAGAAGAGAGGTGACTGCCTGCTTATAGAAGGAGGGGAAGTTGTGTAGACAGAACTTTTGAGTTTCTATTAAAGGAAAATAGACGTTATCATTTGAGAGAAAATGCCATAAAATAATCTTAATTCGATTCCTATGCTCCATTATATATTAGCTGTGTGGCACTGGGCAAAATTCTCTCTCCTTGGTTCAGTTTTCTCATCTGTCAAGTGAGGATAACTATTGCTACCTATAAAGTTGTTAGAAGTAAGAGAAATTGCTTATTATGGCTTAGTGTCCTATCTGAAACACAAGGGCTATTTGAAATTAGATAAGTTTCTATCCACAAAGATCAGTTTGTGTTACAGATGTGCAGATCAAGGGAAGCTGGCATGGAATTTTGAGAGGCTCCCCAGCAGCCTCAACTATAAACGGTTCACTAGAAGGTTGCCCTTTTCTATCAGATCTGCTCTCACACAACACACTCCTGAGAGCAACATCTGCAAAACTGCACAGTAATAAACACAGGGTGTTTGGGGGAAATAGGATTATGGGCACAACACTCAAAAAATTTCATCAGTGACTCAAAAAACAAAAGTCCTAATAAAATCAACAGCAGCATTTTATACAGTTTAAGGGGTTAAGAAACACATGAACACTACAATAAATATGGAACTTTAACCTTGGGAGACTGGAAGTTTGCTTGAGGAAGGGGTGTTGGAAATGTCGTTATAGCTTGTGAGTTATTGGAAAGTGGTGGCAGAAGGTCATCTGAAATGGAAGGGGATATCATAATGCTAAATAGGAGCAAGCATTGCTGTAACACACATGATAAACTGAGGTTGCTGGTGGATATTTAAGGTGTCTGTGTTTTTTTTCCTCCCTACCCAGATCAGTTCGGCTGGGGGTAGTTTTTCGCATTCATCTACAGTGTTTCTCATACATAAGCAAATGCAAATTTTGCTCTGTGATTAAATCATTCCCAAATATATCAATCATACTGAGACAAATTTGGTTGTGGTTGTTTGTAAACCAAGTATTTTAGGAGAACTGCTCAGTAAGATAGACTATAACTCAATTCTATCTTTTGGAAACCATATCTGAGGAATGAATTAAAGGGAGCAGTTTTGAAGGGATTATGATTCAACAATCGAAACTCAAGTCAGAGTTCTGGTTACTTAGAGGAGCCTTCAGCCACACACACAGCCCCACATACTTCATCCCACTTCACACCTCTGGTGTGGATCTCATTACAAACAGCTCCCTGTTCATTTCTAAAAATTCTGAGTTTGGATAGTAATTTACAGATTTTAAATTAAAAGCATGAATTGGTTTCCTCAGATCTTTGCCTTTGATAAAAATGAGCAATCATGTGTCACAAAATGATCAAAGCTGAACTAATTCAAATTAAAATTTTCCATGGTTTCTTTAAAATCAAAATAGTTTCTTAGAACTAACATATGCCACAGTTTTCTGTGACTAATTGTTGATCTATTTTTCTTTAGAGTATTAAGTCTAGAAAAAATAACTTTGGAAAAGTTTGCTTTCACTAAATAATTTAGAGATTTTCACTATATGTTTTTCACTTAAAATTTAAGGAATGAAACTATCAAAAATAGTCTATCAACTAGTTACTTTCCCAGGTAAAAGCGACTGATAAAGGAAAAAGGCTAAAAGACTTTAAGCTGATACTTCACGAAGTATTACACTCCTGGGCAGCTCTGAAAGGGCTGTGTTTCATTGAACATTTTCGCGAATATAAAATTAGGGGAGGCAGGGAGGTTATTTTGAAAGTCAGAGTTACAAGTATTGGGGGTAAATTAATTATGACATTATAATCCGATAATAACCTCAGGGGCTGACAGAATGCGGAGCAGACATTTGTTAGGGCTGAGAACCAGCAGGGTCTTATCCTGCCCCTGGCTGGACAGTTTCCACCTCAGCTTAGACACCAGGTACATTAGAGAATTGGGTCCAGAGAACTGGAATGGAGGCAGATTCTAGAAAATCTGAGGGCTTAGGGAACATGCAAAATCTGCTTTTTTCCTAATCAGTGCACTGGGTTTGGGCACGGTTTGCTTTAACAGAGCACTGTAACCAGAAAACTAAATATCTAAATGCAGTCACAGCAGGGGAACTAGAAAAGCTCCAGCCGCCCTGCAAGCAGCTGTTCTTTTTCATACAAATTACTTCACTCTACTACTGTAACATTCATTTTCCATGGCGACATCTGAGAAAGGTTACTGGACCATTGGACAAAACATCTTTTGGCCACTGTGACTACAGTCACAGAGGGACATGGTGCACATACTAAGAACAAGAAACCTGGCAGAAAGAGGCTGTCTAGGTATGTCTTAGCGTTACTCGGTGGCCTCTCGTTATATTATTTGCTATTAATTTAGCTACTTCAATCAGATCCTTAATGTCCTAAACTTGAAATGGTAGAGATTCAGCTCATGGTCACCATTCACAGAAACAAGGGTGAGTCTCGTCTGTGGACCAAGTGATCAGTACCTTTGGTGTTGAAGATGATAGCATGGTGGGTTGACAACTGTACAGTTTCATTTAAAAAGTCATATAGAGAGTACTACAGCAGTCTGGAATAAGCTGAAATTTAGGGACTGGAAGATCTGGAGTTTTAAGTTCTGATTTTGTCACTTGTTATGTGACCTTGCACTTGTCCCTTGACATCTGGGTCTGTTACCAAGTCTCTAAAAATAGGAAGGTTAACCAGAATTGAAAAAAGACACGTGCACCCCAATGTTCATCGCAGCATTGTTTATAACAGCCAGGACATGGAAGCAACCTAGATGTCCATCAGCAGATGAATGGATAAGAAAGCTGTGGTACATATACACAATGGAGTATTACTCAGCCGTTAGAAAGAGTACATTTGGATCAGTTCTAATGAGGTGGATGAAACTAGAGCCAATTATAGAGAGTGAAGTAAGGCAGAAAGAAAAACACCAATACAGTATACTAACACATATATATGCAATTTACAAAGATGGTAACGATAACCCTGTATGCAAGACAGCAGATGTATAGAACAGTCTTTTGGACTCTGGGAGAGACAGTGGAATGATTTCGGTGAATGGCATTGAAACATGTATGATATCATATGTGAAACGAATTGCCAGTCCAGGTTCGATGCAGGATACAGGATGCTTGGAGCTGGTGCACTGGGAAGACCTGGAGGGATGGTATGGGGAGGGAGGTGACAGGGGCTTCAGGATGGGGGACATGTGTACACCCATGACGGATTCATATTGATGTATGGCAAAACCAATACTATATTGTAATTAGCCTCCAATTAAAACAAATAAATTTAAAATTTAAAAAAGTACATAGTGCACACAAATATTGTACAGCACAGGGTCAGTTCAGTTGCTCAGTCGTGTCCGACTCTTTGAGACTCAATGAATCGCAGCACGCCAGGCCTCCCTGTCTTATCACCGACTCCCGGAGTTCACTCAGACTCACGACCATCGAGCCAGTGATGCCATCCAGCCATCTCATCCTCGGTAGTCTCCTTCTCCTGCCCCCAATCCCTCCCAGCATCAGAGTCTCTTCCAATGAGTCAACTCTTCACATGAAGTGGCCAAAGTACTGGAGTTTCAGCTTTAGCATCATTCCTTCCAAAGAAATCCCAGGGCTGATCTCCTTCAGAATGGACTGGTTGGATCTCCTTGCAGTCCAAGGGACTCTCAAGTCTTCTCCAACACCACAGTTCAAAAGCATCAATTCTTTGGCGCTCAGCCTTCTTCACAGTGCAACTCTCACATCCATACATGACCACTGGAAAAATCATAACCTTGACTAGATGGCCCTTAGTTGGCAAAGTAATGTCTCTGCTTTTGAATATACTATCTAGGTTGGTCATAACTTTTCTTCCAAAGAGTAAACATCTTTTAGTTTCATGGCTGCAATCACTATCTACAGTGATTTTGGAGCCCCAAAATATAAAGACTGACATTGTTTCCACTGTTTCCCCATCTATTTCCCATGAAGTGATGGGACCAGATGCCATGATCTTTGTTTTCTGAATGTTGAGCTTTAAGCCAACTTTTTCACTCTCCTCTTTCACTTTCATCAAGAGGCTGTTTAGCTCCTCTTCACTTTCTGCCATAAGGGTGGTGTCATCTGCATATCTGAGGTTACTGATATTTCTCCCAGCAATCTTGATGCCAGCTTGTGCTTCTTCCAGCCTAGCGTTTCTCATGATGTACTCTGCATAGAAGTTAAATAAGCAGGGTGACAATATACAGCCTTGACGTACTCCTTTTCTTGTTTGGAACCAGTCTGTTGTTCCATGTCCAGTTCTAACTGTTGTTTCCTCACCTGCATACAGATTTCTCAAAAGTCAGGTTAGGTGGTCTGGTACTCCCATCTCTTTCAGAATTGTCCACAGTTTCTTGTGATCCACACAGTCAAAGGCTTTGGCATAGTCAATAAAGCAGAAAGAGATGTTTTTCTGGAACTCTCTTGCTTTTTCCATGATCCATCGGATGTTGGAAATTTGATCTCTGGTTCCTCTGCCTTTTCTAAAACCAGCTTGAACATCAGGGAGTTCATGGTTCACGTATTACTGAAGCCTGGCTTGGAGAATTTTGAGTAATCTTGGTAACCAATTCAAAACTTATACAGATGTGAAGACTGGTGAGGGGGCACTCTCTGCCCCCTTCTGATGTCTATGTCAGAAGCTTCTCTGTCCCTTTTCCACTGTAAGAGCCCCACAGAGCTCTGAGTGACTGAAGCCACGTCTTGGGTCCTAAAGCAAAATCCTCCCCCTCAGAGATGGTGAGTCTGACACAGTTCACCGAGAGCTACAGACACTGCCCTGTGTCCTCTGGAAGATGAAACTGCCCCCTGCCAAAAACCACTACCTCTGGTCAGCAACTCCACTCGGCTGACCTCACGCTTCTCTCCACCCACCAGCCCCAAACCTGCCTGTCCACACCTCATCAGGCGAGACGTCACCCCTCTTTTCTGGAGCCAAAGCCGAGCCGGAGAAGCTCACTCATCTCCATTATCTCCACCAGTGTCCGCTCCTCCTCTGCTAAAGCAACACCCCTGCTGCCCTCTCCTCCTCTGGACTCGTCCCTCCCTCCGCCACCCATGGTCTCTGCTCACCTCCCACTGCCAGAACCAGCAACTTCTTAGCCTGCCCGCCATTCAACATCACCCCGTGCCTCCAGACCCACCTGGGCCCCATCACCCTGCTGTGTGCTAGCGAAGACTGGGGCTGGGCGTGCGCCAAGCTCTCCTCCCCTGCGTCATGGGGGCCCCATCCAGAGCCGAGGCCCAGACGACTGCAGCCTGTCCCCCCTCACATGGTGCCTGCGCGCGTGCACCGCCGCGGCGAGGCTGACTTTATTATTACTGGTTTTTCCTAATTACCCAGCGAATCTGGGTCTGGCTGGCTTTTGGCTCTGGCCTGTGGGCTCCAGTCCCATCCTGAGTTCTGCAGTTTCCAAAGTCTGCTCCTCTTGGCTGAAAGGCCTTGCCCCCATGTTCTCTTCGCGGGATCAACTCCCACCCACCCTTTAAGGTTCAGCTCACATCCTGAGTCGTTCTCTGGCCTCCCTCACTGGTACCTCTCCCCACTCTCAATTTGGTGATTTCCGTGTAGTCAGTTTGGCAACCGATCCTCTGTGGTGTTTCCCAACTTGATGCCTTATACCTTTTGAAGAATCTAAGCTACTCCATTTTGTTAAGAAAATCTCCCATTTTGTAAGGTCCCGGGAAAAGAGCCTTTGGAAATCCCCTGATGAGCCAATCGGACCCCAGACCACAATCTCTTTACTTAACGTTGGAACTTGTGGTCTACCTAGGTAATAGGGACCAATCAAAAACCAACACACAACCCTTTGAAAGAAAGTGACCAATCAGACGTCCCCCACCTAGAAATTTTTTTTCACAAACATTCCCTATATAAGCAATGTAACCCCAAACCCGGGGCTCCTCCCTAGAGCCGCTGTGTCGGTAATGGTGGGAGCCCCAGCTCAAGCTTGGTAATAAAGACTCTCTTGCTTTTGCATCGGATATCGGCTCCCTGGTGGTCAATGGGAGATTTTGCAACTTGGGCATAACACCTTGAATTCTCTTTTCCAAAGACGTGGACCTTTCTAAAGGTAGGAATCCCATGGAGGGAGGGACCCCTAGAATTTAGCCACATTCATTGCACACAAGGGCTGGTGTCAAACAGTAGAAAAAGAATCATTTCACAGGGTAAGATTTCTTTTAAAAAATCTCTTGGTAGACACAATTCTCTCACAAAGTAACATGTCTTCCAGTACCATCACCTCCAATAAAACCTTAAAAATCTTTAAAAAATGGAAACAAAATTACAAATCTCATCTTTAATTGTAAGTAATACATTTGGTAATTGGGACTCCCCTTTTCTGTGATTTCTTGATTACTTAGGAATACATAGGTCACTAGGTAAGTACATGGACACTTCTGATGATATGGAGCACCTGTTTGAGTGGACTGAAGACAGGCTGCTGGAAACCTGGGCTGCACTTGAGGCGCACCAGCTCCTGTTGCGTCTCAGAAACAGATGCAAAGGTGTTTATCATTATATTCGTGCCACACAGCCTCTAATTTTACATATGAAAACCAAGGCATCATTCAGCATAAAGTACGTTATTTGCATGACATATTTGCATTTGTAAAACACCCGCACTTACTTTTACTGCTTAATGGGCCTGGTTACAATGGGCCACTCAATGGTGCTGATAAGAAAACGACTCCTTTTAGATGCAAATGAATCTGATCACAATTAAATGGTGGAGTTGAGGAAAGCTGAGCAGCTGTTACAAGAGCTACAGTCTTGGGCTATTTTGCTGTTGAGTTGCTGGGTCGTGCCCAGCTCTTTGCGACCCCATGGAGCGCAGCCTGCCAGGCCTCCCTGTCCATCACCATCTCCTGGAGTTGACTCAAACTCATGACCATTGAGTCAGTGATGCCATCCAACCATCTCATTCTCTGTCGTCCTTTTCTTGTCCTGCTCTCAATCTTTCCCAGCATCAGGGTCTTTTCCAGTGATTCAGTTCTCTGCATCAGGGGTCTAACTATGTTCGTATACTTGTGAAGTCGGCTGGCGTCAAGGTCAGTTCGGTTCCAGCTTAATCTTGGGAGCAGCCCAGGACTCCCCAGAGTCTGCCCCAGAGTCCTCTGCCCAGGGGCCAATGGGATGAGCTCAGCTTTTTTAAAGGAAGTTTGGGGAGGTCAGAAGTGAAGTGAAGTCGCTCAGTCGTGTCCGGCTCTTTGCAACCCAATGGACTGTAGCCTACCAGGCTTCTCGGTCCATGGGATTTTCCAGGCAAGAGTATTGCAGTAGGTTGCCATTTCCTTCTCCAAGGGATCTTCCCGACCCAAGGATCAAACCCGGTTCTCCCGCATTGCAGGCGGGAAGCCCTGGGGAGGTCGGAGAAACTTCCCAAATCTGGACTGACTATGCCAGTGTGGCATCAGCCAAGTGCAATGGACGTAAGTGGAGCAGAAGGGAGGAAGGCTGCATCCGTAAAGCTCATGGAGGAGAGGCAAGACAAAGGAATTAACGGAGGCCTTCCCTTGAAACCATGTGGCCGCCATGGAAAACACTGCGGAGGGTCCTCAACAATCACACAGACTCACCACAGGATGCGGCAGCTCCACCTCTGGGGGGAGACTCACAAGAGTGGACCTCGGGAGCTCAAACAGTCCTCACGTGGCCGTGTTCACAGGCGCATCATTCACAGAAGAGCAGGAGCGGACGCGCCCGAGCGTGCTTGCGCGCTGCACTGATACAGACTGAGGCAAAGGCTGCAATGGACTCCCCTTCAGCCTCAGGAGAAACAGGAGATTTCGACACCTGCTCTAACACAGGGGACCCTTCAGCGGCTCAGGGGAGAGAGCTCGCCTGCGCCTCGGGAGGCCTGGGTGCAACCCCGCGGTGGGGAAGACCCCCCCTGGAGAGGGCATGGCGGCCCACTCCAGGATTCCTGCCTGGAGAACCTCATGGACAGGGGAGCCTGGCGGGCCACGGTCCATGGGGTCGGAAAGAGTTGGACACGACTGAGCGACCTCACTTTCTATCACACAAAACAAATACTGTATGATTCTGCATTTCATAGGCAACAGTCCTGGAGTGGGCTGTCGCTTTTTTCTCCAGAGGATCTACCTGAACCAGGGACACTGGCAGGCGGTTCTTTAGCACCACGTGGCCTGGGAATCCCGGGGAGACTACAGACCCACAAAAGCGTCATGACCTTCCAGCACCAGGGCTGGAAACTGGTCCCTGCTCTGGAAACACTGATTATCACCCCAGTCCACAGAGCAGCCCCAGTATACTTTTAGGGGCATTTCTGGGGGGTTGAAACCCAGAGGCTTTGTCAAGGAACTCCTCCAGCGCGGAGTCACTGCCCAGACACAGACACCATGAAGCCTCTAGGAGCCGCTTGTGTGAGGACGTGGGGCTGCATGGGAGAGGCCTACGGGGACCCTGGGCAGCCTCGGGACCCCTCCCCCCAACTAGGAGAGGTGGCAGGGCATCCAGACTGCAAGGCCAGCCCTGGATCCTTCCCTTGGCAGTGGTTTAGTGGAGGCCTGGACAACTGTGCTGAGCAGCTCCAGCATAGCAGGTGGAACCCGTTGGGCACCTGGGCTTCACGTCGTCGGGGAGAAGGGGTAAGCGGCCTTTCCCCCAAATACACTCCTCTCAGTGGAAAGCAAGTCTTGAGTGAACACACCATTTTGCCTGGCAATCCTCCACCCTCTCCCACCACCAAGAAGCGGGAAGGACCGGCCACACGCCCGTCTCCTGCCCCAGGCCTGAGCGGCATTTTCGGGCTGTGACGACCACACACTGTCCAACGCAGTTAACGCCAGCAGCGCTGAAACAGCTTTCAGAGAAAAGCCTCGGTAATGGCACGAAAGCCACTCTGACCTATTTATCTTTCAGGCTTGTGGAGATCAAGAGATATGAACGTTTAATCCACGTTTTGGACACAGTTTGATTCCCACTACAATGCTGAAAGCCAATCACGGGACAAGAAAATGATCGTTTGTGGGGAAACTGGTTTACCCTGACTCTTCATTTCCTCCCTTTGAGAGCCAGGCTCATCCCAGACCCCATAAAGACGAGAGACACACACGCGGGTGTGGAAAGCGGATGCTATACAGCTGGGCGTCTCTGTCTGCATGATCCCCCGCGGGCACCGAATCCAGGCACTGAAAAGCCGAAGCTGCGCATGACAGCAGAGAAGCTTATTTAAAAAATACCCCTGTCGCGGCCTATCCCTCCCGCGGTCTCTCTCTCCCGCAGCCTAACCCTCCCGTGGCCTATCCCTCCCGTGGCCTATCCCTCCCCTGGTCTATCCCTCCCGTGGCCTATCCCTCCCGCGTGGCCTATCCCTCCCCTGGTCTATCCCTCCCGCGTGGCCTATCCCTCCCGTGGCCTATCCCTCCCGTGGCCTCTCCCTCCCGCTTGGTCTATCCCTCCCCTGGCCTATCCCTCCCACGTGGCCTATCCCTCCTACGTGGCCTCTCCCTCCCGTGGCCTATCCCTCCCGCTTGGTCTATCCCTCCCGTGGCCTATCCCTCCCACGTGGCCTCTCCCTCCCGTGGTCTATCCCTCCCGTGGCCTATCCCTCCCCTGGTCTATCCCTCCCGCGTGGTCTCTCTCCTGCGTGGTCTATCCCTCCCCTGGCCTATCCCTCCCGTGGTTTATTTCTCCTATGCTTTATTCACCTAGTTATAGTTGGCTCTGAAGCGACAGAAAGCAATTTTCCGTTTCCACAAAATAACCCCTCACACCTGCGAGGCAGCAAGTCCTGTGATCCGCCTCAGCCTCTCAACTCGCCTTTCCCTCCCACGCCCCACGGAGCGTGAGGAGGCCTGGACCCGCTTCAGAGCCGCCCCCAGCTTCCCCCGCCCCGGACCCGGCCGCCTCCCTCAGCCGGTGCCAAGCTGCGGCTTGCTTGGCACTTAGTCTCAGATCGTCCCATGTGCACCCCGTGTGCCTGTGTGCAGGGTCACTCACGCGTGTCTGATCCCGTGAGACTCCAGGGACTGTAGCCCGCCAGGCTCCTGTCCATGGGATTCTCCAGGCAGCGACACAGGGGTGAGTCGCCGCTTCCTCCTCTAGGGGGCCTTCCCGACCCGGGGGTCGAACCTGCGTCCCCTGCGTCTCGTACGTCTCCTGCGTCTCTTGCGTCCCCTGCGTCTCGTACGTCTCTCACGTCCCCTGCGTCTCTCACGTCTCCGGCATTGGCAGGCGGGTTCTCTACCACCAGCGCCACCTGGGAAGCCCGATGTGTACCCTGCTGCTGCTGCTGCTGCTGAGTCGCTTCAGTTGTGTCCGACTCTGTGCGACCCCATAGACGGCAGCCCACCAGGCTCCCCCGTCCCTGGGATTCTCCAGGCAGGAACACTGGAGTGGGGTGCCATTTCCTTCTCCAATGCATGAAAGTGAAAGTGAATCTGCTCAGTCGTGTCCAACTTTTCAAGACCCCCATGGACTGCAGCCCACTAGGCTCCTCCATCTATGGGATTTTCCAGGCAAGAGTACTGGAGTGGGTGCCACTGCCTTCTCTGAGCCCCACTCAATAAAACCAGAGAAGAAATGACTGGGAAACCTAAGGAGACTCATCAGCAGGTGGGCCAGATCTTATATAGTTGACTCTTCTACACCTAAAACTTCACGCCCATTTGATTCTTCCAGAAAACCTACAGAAACACCCATTCCTCTCCTTAAATGACAATGAGGCAAATAACGTTGCTAAACTTCCTTACAGTGTTAAAGTCAAAGAGAGCATAGTTTAAGTAACACTACTTCTTGGCTACAGTTACAGAGATGGGGGTGTTGAGGGCTGTGGTTTACACAATTCCATGGTACACGGTGACTGCTGGGAACACTTCTTCCTGGGTATAAACAGTCAGCTATGAAATTAAAGGACACTTACTCCTTGGAAGGAAAGCTATGACCAACCTCGATAGCATGTTGAAAAGCAGAGACATCACTTTGCTAACAGGTCTGTCTGGTCAAGGCTGTAGTTTTTCCTGTGGTCACGTATGGATGTGAGAGTTGGACTCTGAAGAAGGCTGAGCACCAAAGAATTGATGCTTTTGAACTGTGGTGTTGGAGAAGATCTTGAGAGTCCCTTGGACTGCAAGGAGATCCAACCAGTCCATTCTGAAGGAGATCAGCCCTGGGATTTCTTTGGAGGGAATGATGCTAAAGCTGAAACTCCAGTACTTTGGCCACCTTGTGCGAAGAGTTGACTCATTGGAAAAGAGTCTGATGCTGGGAGGGATTGGGGGCAGGAGGAGAAGGGGACGACGGAGGATGAGATGGCTGGATGGCATCATGGCCTCGACGGACGTGAGTCTGAGTGCGCTCCGGGAGCTGGTGATGGGCAGGGAGGCCTGGCGTGCTGCGACTCACGAGGTCGCAAAGAGTCGGACACGACTGAGCGACTGAATGACAACACAAAGAGCCCTGCGGCCGGGAGAGGCTCCGTGTTCTCCTTCGTTTTGTTCTACGCGTCCCTCTTCTTTCCATCACCCCATGATTGATGCCTGAAGCGTATCCAGGGAAACCTGGATACTTCCTGAAACTTCTGGGAGAACTCGACTCCCACGGGCAGATGCTGCTTCCTGGTGCTGGTCGTAACGCTCGTCAGTGAGTTTGATCACACGCAGTGCACACTCCACGTCCAGGGCTCCGCCTGGCCCGAGAGCCCCTGAAGGACACAGTCCTGGCCCCGCTCCTATTGTGATGCTTGTGCATCTCGCAGGGCAACGCCGCACAGACACACGTAGTTTCAGGCCCACGTCCCAGGCTCGCCCTTCGGGGGACGACACTCACCGGCGCGGCATCCTCACCACGCGTGCAGACCCCTTCACAGCCACAGATATCCAGGCTTTCCTTAGCAGCGACTGGGTGTGCATGTTTATAGAATTCAGTCAGCAGTCCACGTGAAACTGTTTCCTGGGCTTCCTGGGCGTTGTGACAGATACCCCCAACTGTGCCAACTCTGAGCGCCTGGCTTCGCCTCCTGCCGCCCCTTGTCTTATTCCGTGTGTTGGTTTTCTTTTTCGCTCTGGCCACACCAAGCTGTTCCCGGGCCCCGAGACACACCCGAAGGCCTCTTACCTCTGTCTTTGCTCCCTCAGCTGCCCCCTCGGAAACACTCCCTCCCTCTACTCTTCTCTTTGCAAAAGCTCACGCGCTCTAGAAGATTCTCCTCCCACCTCCTTGCACCTCCATGCACGCCCACGGCGCGTCCAGCCCCACACTATTTCCTCTGGGCAGCACACTGGATTGTAGCGTATTTGTTTACATGGCCAGACCATCAAGTCCAGGAGGAGGATGACAACCTTCCATTGGTTCAGAGTTCTCAGCAGCGGGCGTCTTAGAGCAGGTGTTCAATAAATGGCCACCGGGAAAAGATTCACCTAATGGAGTCTGGCGGAGAAGGCAATAGCTCCCCACTAGAGTACTCTTGCCTGGAAAATCCCATGGATGGAGGAGCCTCGCAGGCTGCAGTACATGGGGTCACTACAAATTGGACACGACTGAGCAACTTCACTTTCACTTTTCACTTTCACGCACTGGAGAAGGAAATGGCAACCCAGTCTGGTGTTCTTGCCTGGAGAATCCCAGGGATGGGAGAGCCTGGTGGGCTGCCGTCTATGGAGTCGCACAGAGTCGGACATGACTGAAGTGACTCAGCAGCAGCAGCAGCAGCAGCAGCATCAATGGAGTCTGGAAAGCGGGTATCAGGATCTTCATCTTACAGCTAAGGACACCTCATTTGGAAAGGTAAAGTCACGAGGGCCCTGCCGCTCGCCAGTAACCCATGCTCTTTTCACGGCGCCACGACGCTGACATAACCCAACTCTCATTTCCTGTTGTCCCGTGGGTTCTGTGACCTACAGGAAATAGAAGTTTACCAGATGCTCCTGTGCCTCCATACGCTGCCTTCTTTGCAGAACGGATGCCTGGAAGGACAGTCCTATAACTCACCATCATCAGTGAGTCCAGGCAGCCAAGCGCTAAATTAACATCACTCTTCTCTGCAGAGGCGATGGGGGCTCACAGCAGGCCCAAGACGCCCACATAGCTCTGAAGAAGAGACTTACACACCCTTTTGTCTCCCACAGAAATGGACTCGAGCGGCGGCAGTGCATAAATGATCCTTTCTTCCCGCTGTTTATAGTTGAAGGCAGCCGCTCTCAGCGTCTTGCCGGTGATCACGCCACTAAAAATAGCTTTGA
The DNA here is from genome assembly GCA_006408675.1 of Madoqua kirkii. Taxonomy (NCBI): domain Eukaryota; kingdom Metazoa; phylum Chordata; class Mammalia; order Artiodactyla; family Bovidae; genus Madoqua; species Madoqua kirkii. The sequence continues at coordinate 18,876 of SJYC01127467.1, read as the reverse complement.
TGCTGTGACACGCAAACTTCAGCAGAGCCTGAATGCAGTCCCCTTTCAGTTCTGCGCGGCTCAGCTTTAAAGGAGAGGCAGCTGCTAACATACTCCGGCGTGTTTACGCAATGCTGAAGTAGTCTGGCTCGTAGTGGAAAGAGAGGGAAAAATACACACACACACACACACACACACACCCCACCACGGAAAGGGACACAGATGGGCTGCAGCCTCTGGTGCTGGCGGCGCTTCCCGCTGAGCTGGAACCCCAGGAGAACTGTGGGCTGACAGAGAAAGCCCAAGCCGCCCAGCTGGAAGGGGCAACTGACCCCTGAGGCAGCCAGGAGGAGGTGCTTCCTGCCAGGTGGTTCCCCACTCTGCCTGAGGCCGGGCTGGGGGAGGCGGCCAAGAGAGCGGTGGTTTAGAGAGCAGGACTTACAGACAAGAGGTCACCGGAAGCTGACCTTCCGTGCCAGCGCCTCCCCTTCTGGCCCGAAGGACCCGCTTGCTGGCTCTCCCCCATCTTCAGCCTGGAAACCGGGGCTGAGTGAGAAGGCACACGCACAGTGCCTGCTGGGCCGTGTGACCCCTAAGGAGAGAACCCACAATGTCCTTTAGAGACCTGTGACCAGAGAGAGTCTAGCGTCGAGTCTGGAATACAGGCAGCTTCATTAAAAAAAAAAAAAAAAAAGTCCACCATTTAAAAAAAAAATCCACCAGCTTAAGTGTTTTTTTTTTTCCCCCTCCTTCTTAATCCTAAGGTCCAGAGGATGACTCACACCATATTTGCTTACGAAGGGAGAATTCATTTCCCGACGTTTTGTCCCAGAAAACTTTCGCAGGGAGCCTGGCTGCGCTGAAATGCGGGGGCACCGGGACCCCGGCTGCCGCGGGACCCCTCACACCTGCTGGGTGTTCACTGCTGGCCCCAAGGGGACGCGGACTGTGGTCAAGGGTGGCGGAGCGGTGATAGCTGCCCAGGGACCAGAGTCCTCGCTAGGGACACTCGCTGGAAGTCCACACGCGTTCCACAACCGGTCCTTTAGCAGAAACCTCAGACTCTTTGAAGGAGAGCTGGAGAGAACACCCCTTCTCTTACCTCACGGTCCCATTCGAAGAGCTCCGGGGCTGTGAGTGGTCATCGACTCGAGCTCAAGAAGGAACGGGCTTCCTAAACACGCTACAAATTTCAGTGGCACGTCAAGGTTACATCAGCTGAGGAATTTATCACCTAAGTTGTATGTGTTTGAACAACAGAGCAGACCTCATACACTGCTATATCTTTAACACTCATTTTTTGGTTAACAAGACAAAAGAATTTACAGTTCCTGCCAAGAGCTCGCTGGCAGCTGGCACCCCGGTTAGCTGTTGCCTGGCAACAGCCACGCATGCTTCCTCCGGAATCAGGAAGAGCCACTGCCAAATCTCGACTAATCACAAAGTGGGACAAATGTTTAAAAGCTTTACATTTATTAAGGATTTGAAGAGGGTATCCTAATAAGAACAACTCCTATTAAACAAATATAACCAAGTACAATACCTATCTATCTGGGTTTTGTTGTTCCACGCTATGCAGATCGTTTTAGGAAAACTGGATGTGTCTGCACCTTTCTTAATTTCTCCAAACATTGCACTTAACAAAGCCACGTGCTCACATCCTGTAGAAGCATGTCTTTTGCCTACTTCGCTAAGGATAAGAACGAAAAGAAGTGCCAGAGACTCCAAAACTTTTTAAAGTGCACACGCCTGCAAAGGGATCAGGAGGCCATAACCACGCTTCTCACTAGCCTTGCGAAGCTGTCTGGACTGAAACTCCAGCAGCCTCTTACTCCCGCTTCTCTCATCTGCATTCTTGGGTCCTGCTATTTCAAGGGCCACTCGGAGCTCTCTGTGTGGAGAACATGCCCAGAGATTTTCAGAGTCCACAAGGCTGGCCTCCCTGCCACAGCAGGGGTGCTGCTGGGGCGAGATTCTGCACAATCCAAGCTCTCAAGTCAAAAGAAGAATCATAGTTCAGGACACATGAAAATCATACAGTTTAGTTTCATACTAAATATTCAGTATTTGGCCCTTTACAACAAAAGTTTGTAGATCTCCAAAGTGGAATAAAGACCAAGAACATTTTAGCTTTTGAAAAAGAAATGGAGTTTGGACCAACTTTAAAAGTGACCAAGACAAAGCAAATGAGCCGTTTCCCACCAAATAGCCATGAGTCCACACTGCTTTGTGAAGGCGCTATCAAAAATTTCAGAAACAGTTCCCGTGCAATGCTATTTTAATTAGTATTAAATTAAACCACTGTTACTTGGAATCTTTTTGATTTCAGCTAACCAATCCTCTGTCCCTTTCCACACACACAAACTCTCCCCTAAATGTTTTCCTGAGACTGTGTCTCCGGTATCTTGTTATGAGTGGAACAATCTGGGTAACTCATCAGATGGTCTATGGAAAGCTACACCCTTTTCTAAACAGAAATAATTTTATTATTAAAAACAAACACGAGGGCTGTTTTTAGGCCCGAGAGGAATATGGAACCAATTACGTTTTGTGTGTAAACAAGCCTGCCCACCAGATAAGGCTGCATGGTTCATGAACTTTGTTACTAGAGTGCTGATCCGAACGCACACATGGACATGCTCCCACTCCAGCCCGGAACAGCCCAAGGACACTCCCTTCTGCTGCCGTGGACCCTCCCCGCAGCACAAGATCTCTGTCGTGGTGCGCAGCCACCAGAGCGCATGGGCTCAGCAGGGGGGTGCACGGCTTAGCTGCCCCGTGGCATGTGGGATCTCAGCTCCTCAACGAGGGACCAATCCCATGTCCCCCACACGGCGAGGTGCATTCTCAACCACTGGGCCAGCAGGGAAGTTGAGTCTGAATGATGAACCAGCTTCCATACTCAGGATAAATCCCACCTGGAGGATAAATCCAACTGCCATGGTGTGCAGCTCTCTTTATAGAGTTGGATTCCATTTGTAATATTTTGTTAAACATTTTTGCATCTGTGTTCATGAGTGATACTGGTCTATAGTTTTCTTTTCTTATATCTTCACCCAGCTTGGGTATTAGGTGAATGCTGGCCTCAGAATGAGTTACAAAGGATTTTCTCTGCTTCTGTTCTCTGAAGGACACCTGCAGGAATCAGTATACTTTCTTTCCTAACTGTTTCATAGAATTCACCAATAAGCCCATCTGGGCCAGGGGCTTTCTGTTTGAGAAGGTTACTAATTATTGGTTCAGTTTCTTTATTAGAGGCCTATTCAGATTGTCTACTTCACCCTGGGCGACTTCTGGCAAACTGTATCTTGCAGGGAATTTGTCTACTTAATCTAGGTTATAAGATTTGTGGGCAAAAAGCTGTACATAATATTCCTTTGTTATGCTTTCTATGTCCACGGAATCTGCAGCGATGTCCTTTCTTTCATTTGTGATATGACCGATCTGTGTCTGTGTTTTTCTTGGTTAGCCTGTCTACAGGCTTGTTGACTTTATTGATCGATTCACAGAAACAGCTTTTGGTGTCAGTGATTTTTCTCTCAAATTTCCTGTTTTTAATTTCACAGATTTCAGTGTTAATCCTTTTTCTTTTCTTCCGCTTTCCCTGAATTTAATTTTCTCTTCTTACTCTAGTTTCCTAAGGTGGGAACAATGACTGCTTTTAGATCCTTCTTCCTTTCTAACATATTCTTTTGATGCTATAAATTTCCACCTAAGCACTGCTCTCCCTGAATCCCACAAATTTTTAAGTTGTGCTTTCGTTTTCACTCACTTCAAAATATTTGACGCTTCCTTATTCTATTTTAAGATTTCTCTTAAGCGTTGTTCTCTGACTAGTGTTAGCTGCAGTGTGCTGTTTAAGCTGAGTATTTGGCATTCTCCAAATATCCATCTCAGGTAATGTTCTACGTGGTTCTGAGAAGAAGGGTTGATCTGTCGTTACATCAGTTAGGCTGTGGCAGCCATTCTATCCGGGAGAAGGAACGGCACCCACTCCAGCGTTCTTGCCTGGAATCCCAGGGGCGGGGGAGCCTGGTGGGCTGCCGTCTGTGGGGTCGCACAGACAGAGTCAGACACGACTGCAGTGACCCGGTGGCGGCGGCGTCCCTTCCATCCAGCAGGCTGCTGGTGATGCTGAGCTCAGCTCTGTCCTCGCTGATTTTCTGTCTTGCGCGCACCCACTTCTGAGACACTGGTGCCGGGGTCTCCAGCTGTCAGAGCAGACTCATTTCTTTCTCTCTGCAGTTCTACTAGGTTTTGCCTCACACAGTTTGACGCTATGCTGCTTGGCACATATGCGGTAAAAATCATGGATTCTTGGAGAACTGACCCTCTCACCATTAGTAATACATTTCTTTATCTCTGGCAATCTTCTCTGAAGTCTGCTTGTTTGACCTGAATGCAGCTGCTCCAGCTTTCTTTCAGTATATCGTCCTCCATCTCTTGACTTTTACTCGATGTGTTTTACACCTGAAGAGGGTTTCTTGTAGACAAGGCACAGTCAGGTCCTGTCTCTTGACTCACTCTGCCATTATCTGCCTTTCAGCCGGTGCATTCAGACTACTGACATTCAGAGTGGCTGTATATCAATACCTGTATATCGGTCAGTGTTTTCCAATATTGCCCTTGTCTACTGTTCTTATTTTTGTCTTCTATTCTTTTTATGCTTTTTAAGGTTCCAATGGAGTGTTTCATAAAATTCCATTTTCTCTCTCCCTTTAGCATATCAGTTATGCTTCTTATTCTTATTTTTAAACGGTTGTCCTTGCGCCTTATAGTCAAGAGCCCAAAGTAAAAGCCAGTTTCCGGTCCTCCCTCCAATTTCACTGCTGGTTAGCCCGGAGCCTCACCTGGCCTCCTCCTCCGGCAAGTCTACGGGCTGCGCTTGCCTTCTCTTCAGCCACTTTGGACCAATACTCGGCAACTCTCTCCCGTGTGTTTCAGAGGCATCCAGCTCCACCACTTCCTGTCAGTCTAGGAGACAGTCAGGAGAGGCCCCGCATAGCCATGCCCTGATCAGGAGCAGAGGGAGCCCTGGCAGTCAGGCAGCTGCTGCTTCCATTACACAGCCTGCCTCTGTTACTAGAATTGAAAATTTGCTTGAAAAGGGTGGGGAGGAATTTCATTTAAAAGTAAATGCTTGAAGCAAAGAATAAGAATTACAGCAATACCGTCATCAACTGGGCACAGCTAACCATTTCAGTAACAGCGAAACCCAGACAAGAGATGGGGCAGGAGACACGCCTCTGCAAGGTGCCTCCCGCCTGCTGAGCGCACAGCGTGACCCCTCTGCAGCCAGTGGATGTGGGTCCTGGGAGAGCGAGTCCCTCAGTGTTGCTGAGGAATCCCAAGTGGCAGGCTTGAAGCCCGTCTCACTCATTAAAAAGAGAAGACCCGGGTGGGGACCCGGGTCTGCTAAGAGGCACTGATGGCCTCAGCGTCCCCGGGCTCCCTAGATGGTGCACAGTCACAGAATTTACCTGCAAGGGGACTTCTCTTGTCTTCAGGTCACCAGACCTAGGGCAAGCCCTGTTCTCTAAAAATGGCTCCTGTTCCAAGCCTGACCTCACAAACCTGAGTCACGGTGAATAAAGCATGGTGACGGGGCTAGCTTCAGCAGGCAGGCCTGGCCAGACAGCACTCACTCCTCTTCCTCCAGTAAGCTCTCTCCAGTTCCCTTGGGTGCCAGCCTTCCCCCAGTGCAGGGTGAGCATCAGCTCAGTTCAGTTCAGTCACTTAGTCGTGTGAAACTCTTTGTGAACCCATGGGCTGCAGCACGCCAGGTCTCCCTGTCCATCACCAACTCCCGGAGTTCCCGGAGTTGGTAATGCCATCTAGCCGTCTCATCCCCTTTCCGTCCCCTTCTCCCGTCTTCACTCTTTCCCAGCATCAGGGTCTTTTCAAATGAGTAAGTTCTTTGCATCAGGGGCTGAAGGATTGGTATTTCAGCTTCAGCCTCAGTCTCTTCCCATGAACACCCAGGACTGGTTTCCTTCAGAATGGACTGGTTGGATCTCCTTGCACTCCAAGGGACTCTCAAGAGTCTTCTCCAACACTACAGTTCAAAAGCATCAATTCTTTGGGACTCAGCCTTCTTCACAGTCCAACTCTCACATCCATACATGAGGTGAGCATAAGGCAAGAAAATGTACACCATCCTCCGCTATAATTACTTGTCTGTAGGCAGATGGCAGTAAGACCCCAATTCTGGACTCGGAGGTCCGCTCTTTTTCTCACTGGCTTTGACCATTGAGGACTCCTGTCGAGGCTGGGCAACCATCTGCCTCCTGAGCACGGAGACAACGCGGGGAAGGGGAGCCCAAGGACACGGAGTGAGGAGTCACGACTGGCTGAGCAGGGAGCAGCCTCTGCCTGCAGGAGGCCGGCGCCTGAACACTCTAGCTGGGAAACCGAGTGGATTTCCTTTTGCTCTTAAGCCACTCCAAGTCCAATTTTCTCTCGACTGCAAATTTAGTGCTAACTGATACACTGATAATTCAAATGGAGAGGAAGATCACGTTTTCTCCCACTTCAAGAAAAGGGTCTGCCATGTAAATGGAGTTTACAGACAGAGCTGAAGAGAGAAATGTGCCTTCACTAAAAAAAGAGCACTGGAGCACCACAGACACCATTATTAACACTAACAAGAGAGTTTTACCTACTCTTATTTGGGTGGAATGGCCTATAAATGTCCTAGACTCAGCAACCATCTAGTAAGCATCTAGCAGAAAAGAGAAATCCTACAAGTTTGTATATTGAAAAATATGGAAATTCAAAGAACGGCCCTAGCATAAGACTAAACAGAGAACTCAGTGAAAGAAAAGGACCATCAAAAATGAACAAAGAGGGCTTAACCAAAAACAGGACCTCGAGGAAAAACTACAGCTGGCCACAAGACACGGGGAAGGGTGCAGATTTCAGCAATAAGAAAAGAAAATCAAGGCAAAAATCTTTACCAATCGGATCAGTAGGTATTTAAAAGATTGACTCCAATACAAAAGCTCCAATACTCTGGCCACCTGATGCGAAGAGCTAACTCACTGGAAGAGACCCCGATGCTGGGAAAAACTGAAGACGGGAGGAGAAGGTTGACAGAGGATGAGCTGGTTGGACGGCATCACCGCCTCACTGAACGTTAAGTTTGCGCAAAACTCCGCGAGATGGTGAAGGACAGGGAGGCCTGGCGTGCTGCAGTCCATGGGGTCGCAAAGAGTCGGACACGACTGAGTGACTGAACCAGACTCAGGGATGGCACAAGAGTCCACGTCTCGGCAGAACCTGGGCAAGGGGAGGGGCGAGAAATCTGTATGTGTATGTGCATCTAAGAGGCCTATCTTTTTGGTCTCGCAATTCTGCTTCCGGAAGTTAATCGATACAATCCACGGATGAAGTGTCCAGGCCGTGTGGTACAGAACAGGCCCTCCCAAATCTCCTGCTCGCCTTACCGGGACACCGGGAACGCCGCTCGCCTCCACACGGCCTCAGTTCTCACTTAGGGGACGCTCCCTGGTGGTCCAGTGGTTGAGAACCTGCCTTCCAGTGCAGGGGATGTGCCTTTGATCCCTGGTTAGGGAACTGAGATCCCACAGGCCACGAGGCAGCCTGCGAGCCTCAACTAGAAAGGCTGGTGAGCCGGAACCAGAGAAAAGCCCACGGGCCAGCACAAAGACCCAGCACAACCAAAACTTTTTAAAAGAAACTTCACTTATGTACTTAGCTTGGTCCAGGCATAGAGACGCCACAGCAGTCACCAGCGCTGGTGGAGATATCCCACCCACAGCCTCAGGACCAAGGCCTCAGCCCCACCACCCCCGGAGCCAGGGAGGCTGCGGGCACAGCTCACGCCTGGTGCTCCTCCAGGAGGGCTGCGGGCACAGCTCACACCTGGTGCTCCTCCAGGGGGACTGCGGGCACAGCTCACGCCTGGTGCTCCTCCAGGAGGGCTGTGGGCACAGCTCACACCTGGTGCTCCTCCAGGGAGGCTGCGGGCACAGCTCACGCCTGATGCTCCTCCAGGGGGGCTGTGGGGACAGCTCATGCCTGGCACTCCTCCAGGAGGGCTGCGGGGACAGGGCACGCCTGGTGCTCCTCCAGGGGGGCTGCGGACACAGCTCCTGCCTGGCGCTCCTCCAGGGGGCTGCGGGGACAGGGCACGCCTGGCGCCTCCTCCAGGGGGGCTGCAGGCACAGCTCATGCCTGGCGCTCCTCCAGGGGGGCTGCGGGGACAGGGCACGCCTGGCACTCCTCCGGCACAGTCCGTGGTAGAGGGCCACCAGAGGACTGGACGGGCTGACCTCCCCGAGACCAAAGACGGCAGCTCTGCCAGGGTGACTATGCTTGATCAGGCCGAGGCTAGACCTCAAGACTTCTTTGTTTAGCTCCTTCCTCACCCTGCCTCCCTCGTTCCTTCTCTCCCGAGAACACCTTCTTAGTAAGTCACTTTTACCCCAATTCCTCTCGAGCTCTGTTTCTGCAAGATCCAGTCTAAGACTCAAACATTACCCTTTTCATTTCCAGGCAAGGGGGCAAAAGTGTAGATCTCAGCCTGGCTACTGAAGCACGGTTAGAACATCAAGAAATGGGAACCAACGTGAACATCCAACAACAAACAGATAGATCCAGACACGGGCACGTGCACTACCCACATCGTGAGAGAGAGAGCTGCCCTCAGTGTCAGCTGCTGAGAGAAGCGGCGCGGGGCACGGTGTGCAGTAAGGATGCGCCGACGCTGAGAAAGGGAAGGGGGCGTGCGAGTCGCTCAGCCGTGTCCGGTTCTGTGTGACCCCCGGGGACTGCAGCCCACCAGGCTCCTCTGTCCATGGAATTCCCCAGGCAAGAAGACTGCAGTGGGTTGACATTCCTTTCTCGAGGGGATCTTCCCAACCCAGGGATCAAACCTGGGTCTCCTGCATTGTGGGCAGATTCTTTACCATCTGAGCTACAAGGGAAACCCATACAGAATGACCCCTTTATAAATGCAGTTTGTGTGGGTAAAGGGACATATTAAAAGATGTTCAACACTCCTGTCCACAGCAGTGTTATTCACAATAGCCAAGAGGAAGAAGCAGTTCAGGGAATGGGTTAACAAACTTTAGCCATACACATATCTACAGACAATGGAGCACCATTCACAGAGACGTTCTGACACACGCCACAATCTGGATGAGACCTGGAGATGGCACGCTGCAGTGGGGGAAGCCGGACGCGAACACACAGACCAGCGCTGCAGGACCCCACTCACGCGAGGCGCCCAGAGCAGCCGGGCTCGCAGGGACAGACTGCGGAACGGTGGCTGCCGGGGCCAGGGAGAGGGTGAAAGGCTGCCAGGGGCCAGGGAGAGGGTGAAAGGCTGCCGGGGCCAGGGAGAGGGTGAAAGGCTGCCGGGGGCCAGGGAGAGGGTGAAACGGAGCGCTGGTGTCTAGTGGGCACAGGGTCGGTTTTTGCAAGCTGAACACGGTTTGGAAACTGCTTGGACACAGTGTGTATCTGCTGGCTGCCACTGAGCTCTACACTTGAACAGTTAGCACAGGGGCTTCCCAGCGGCCCAGTGGCTAAGACCTCGCCTTCTAACGCAGGGGCTGAGGGTTCGATCTCTGGTCAGCAAGCTAAGACCCCCACAGGCCTCATGGCCAAAAAACCAAAACCTAAAACAGAAGCAATATTGCAAGATAAAAGCTTTAAAAATGGCCCACATTAAAAAGATAGTGAATTTTATGTTATGTGTATTTTGCCACAATTAAAAATTTTTTCATAAATGTTAACTACATGGAAATAAGGGTACCTTTATTGAGTCCTTTATATTCTTACTGTTTGACCATTCTACACAAGTACGTATTAACTTCATAATCAGAGAATACCAAAAAGCTATTTTAATTCTGGAAAAAGATAAATACACTTCACAAAGATGGTAAACTTCTTTAGTTACTAGGCCAGTAGCCCAAATGCTTAGGTTTCTGAGCTTTTAGTGTGACCGTTTTTAATAGTGTAGAAATTTCACTGTGGCCCCTTGCTTTCTCAGCTTCCTTGCATTTCTTATCTCGCCGCCACCAAAACAGCTTAAAAGCCATCAATAGTCACTGTTCTGTGACTACTAAAATGCCCACGTGAATTCTATAAAAATGATTATTAAAAAAAAGTAAAGATGCTTTAAAAAGTTCCGCTTCCAGCTTTTTCTTGATTCATTTATTGAATAAACACTTCTTAAGCACTTACTAGACCCCTGGCAACGCAGAGAGCCTGGGGACTCGAGGGTGGCCAGCTGCACGCAGCCCCCGGCTCCCCAAGCTCAGACCTCACCTGGGGGCACAGACACGAGGCAGACGGCTGACAGGACTCCAGTGCTTCCACGCCAGGCTGTGCATACACACGCACACACGCTCGTGTGAGCACGCTCGTGTGAGCACGCTCGTGTGAGCATGCACACGCACATGTGGTCACTCATGCCGACTTCCACACTCAATGACGCTGATGTTATTAGCTAGCCTAGAACCTTCCCAGATGGCGAGAGTGGTAAAGAGCCCACCTGCAGTGCAGCAAACACAAGAGGCTCGGGTTCGATCCCCGGGTCGGGAAGATGCCCTGGAGAAGGAAACAACGGCAGCCCACTCCACTCCAGTATCCTTGCCTGGAGGATCCCAGGGACAGAGGAGCCTGGTGGGCCACAGCCCGTGGGGCAGCAAAGAGTCGGACACAACTCAGCCGCCACCACCAGGGAACTGCATAGCAGCCGCAGCTCTCTGGGCCTCTGGGGAAACCTCCCAGCCTGCCAGGGGCGGCTCTGGACTCCACTGACCCTAACGTCAAATCTGCTCAGCCTGAGCCTGAGACACCGCCACAGTATCAGACAGAAAATCCCTTCTTGCTCAAAGCCGGTTCCTCCCTACGCGCAGCAAATGCCATCTCTGCAGTGCTCACGCCCCAGGTACCCAGTCGTCTTGAATTGCTTCCCCAAATGCACTTCACAGAAGTTCTCTGATGCCTGTTCAGTCCCATCGCCTCACCTGGCTCAGCCCAACGAGGATCTCTGCTGCCCAGGGTCCAGTCTCATTCGAGGACCCAAAGACCATCCAGCCTTCTCATCTCTTCCCCCATGTATTCCAAGTCTGGAATTCCAAACATCTTTCTGATCTCAGTCACCTTGAGTCCCATCTCTTGGCCATATTTCCATAATATCTGCTGAATACAACCTTTACAATGAACATAAACTTGGAAAACCACAGAACCTGAAATAAGACCATCAGCATGGATGGAACCAGACGAGAAGTCGGTCAGCCAGCCCCTGCACTAACCCAGGACTGCCTGGCTCCTGGCAGTGAGCCCAGCTAGAGCCTCGGGTCCGGTCCCCAGGCAGCCTCCCCTCCTCACGTCCCCAGACCCCCATCCATGGCCCTGCGGTCGTCAGAGCACCATGAGGGACAGAGGACTACAGCCAGTGCCTCCCCAAGGACACTTAAGGACGGAGCGGGGACGAGGTCCAGGCTTGGGGCCGGCTGAGAAGGCTCGGGGGCAAGGGGTGGGGGTGGGACGCCACTTTGTCAGAACTACCTGCGTGGGCTATGGCTGCAGTCAGTTTGGAGTTCCTTCTCGAGCATTCATGTCAGATTTGTGCTGACCCAGCCACACGCTCCCTGGAGCCCTCTGGGACTGGGAGTGCCCATCCATCTGTGGGCCAGATGGCGCGAGCCTTTGCAGCGTGGCTGGGCAGAGAGACAGCGGTGCTGAGGGCCCGTGTGGATCAGGGGCAGAGCCTCTAATCCACTGACTGTCCCCATCCTGGGAGAAAGGCAAGCAGAGCTGGCCACAGAACCGCTGGCAAGACGGAGATGAACACCCTGATGCAGACTGTCCAAGTCTGGAATTCCAAACATCTTTCTGATCTCAGTCACCTTGAGTCCCATCTCTTGGCCATATTTCCATAATATCTGCTGAATACAACCTTTACAATGAACATAAACTTGGAAAACCACAGAACCTGAAATAAGACCATCAGCATGGATGGAACCAGACGAGAAGTCGGTCAGCCAGCCCCTGCACTAACCCAGGACTGCCTGGCTCCTGGCAGTGAGCCCAGCTAGAGCCTCGGGTCCGGTCCCCAGGCAGCCTCCCCTCCTCACGTCCCCAGACCCCCATCCATGGCCCTGCGGTCGTCAGAGCACCATGAGGGACAGAGGACTACAGCCAGTGCCTCCCCAAGGACACTTAAGGACGGAGCGGGGACGAGGTCCAGGCTTGGGGCCGGCTGAGAAGGCTCGGGGGCAAGGGGTGGGGGTGGGACGCCACTTTGTCAGAACTACCTGCGTGGGCTATGGCTGCAGTCAGTTTGGAGTTCCTTCTCGAGCATTCATGTCAGATTTGTGCTGACCCAGCCACACGCTCCCTGGAGCCCTCTGGGACTGGGAGTGCCCATCCATCTGTGGGCCAGATGGCGCGAGCCTTTGCAGCGTGGCTGGGCAGAGAGACAGCGGTGCTGAGGGCCCATGTGGATCAGGGGCAGAGCCTCTAATCCACTGACTGTCCCCATCCTGGGAGAAAGGCAAGCAGAGCTGGCCACAGAACCGCTGGCAAGACGGCAGATGAACACCCTGATGCAGACTGCCGCACCGAGAGCCACGCACTCCCCGCGCCCACACCCACAGACTGGCCGTTACCCGCGCCGCCTTGGCCTCGTGCCTCGCTATGGCCAGCACGGCATCCAGTTCAGTTCAGTCAGTTGCTCAGTCGTGTCCGACTCTGTTTCCCCATGAATCACAGCACGCCAGGCCTCCCTACCCGGCATTAGGAAACAGCAAACCAGCAGAGACCAAGAGGGCTTCCCAGGAGGCGCTCGTGGCCAAGAACCCACCTGCCAGCGCAGGAGACGCGAGACACGTGGGTTCAGGAAGATCCCCTGGAGCAGGCAGTGGTAACCCACTCCAGGATTCCTTCTGGGAGAATCCCATGGGCAGGGAGCCTGGAGGGCTATAGTCCGTAGGGTTGCGAAGAGTCGGACACGACTGAGCCAATAAACAGCAAGCAGCAGAGACAGAACGTGACTGCGAACTGGGGCGGTGGTTTTTCTCCGGTGACTGGGAACCCTTCTGCCACTATGTGAATCGGCCTGGAATAACTTCCTCCGGGACGGGACGGAGAGACGCCCTGCTGCCCCATCATCCCAGCTGAGGTCCCGCCAGAGCCGCATGGAACAGAGGTGACCCACCGTGCTGGTCCAGCATGAGCTGCCAGCACCAGAATGACGAGCGAAGAGACGACTGCTCTTGTGAGTCACTTAGTTTAGGGCGTCTGTTACGCAGCAGAAGCTAAATGATGCAGAGATCTCCACGATGCCACCCGCTCAGCAAACCGTGATTCCAAGACTGCGACGCAAACTCAGGAGGGGGCTTTGCGTGGGGACTCTCGTGGACGCCTAGGCAGAGGAAGGAAAAGCAGCAGCAGCAGTCTTAGCGTCTTCTGCCTGGAGCAGTGACTCGGGGAGCTCGCAGGACAGAAGCGCCTCTGTGCGATTTTGCTGATGAATGAATGTACGAATGAATGAGCAAAGGCGGGAGGAGGAGGAAGGGAGCGTTAGTTGAACCCAGACTCAAGAGCAACTGACAACCACCGCTGGAACCGGCTCAGTGGTGCAAGGCCGGGTGACGGCCAGCGCGACCCTCAGACGCGCGTCAGGGGGCGAGGATTCCCGGGAGACCACGTGGGCCCTGCATCTATTTCCTGTCTCCCCGCCCTCCTTCCACCTCAGGGAGCCAGGAGGAAACCTAGACACCCTGGAAAGCATCTTTCAGGAGCCATCAGGCAGTAACTGTGTCCTCTTAAAGGCACGCGCCCTGTTAGGTAGCTCAAAATGTCACTCCAGAGAAAGGCAAGCTTCCGCGAGAGGGAGAGAATGAGGGTACCGTAGGAAGACCTCACTGTTCTGATTGCTTCTGGGAGGCACACCAAATCCTGGCACTCCTCTACCTCTCTCTGTGGGATCAGAAGTGGCGGTAAAGCAAGGGTTTGGCCGCTCAGCTTGGACAGTGTGGTGCGTCTCTCCCCTCCCGAGTCCTCCGCACACTGTGTCCCCAATCGCCCCACGTTCCCCTCATGCTCTCAGGTTAACTGATTGCTGTCGTCCAGTCGCTCAGTCGTGTCCAGCTCTCTGTGACCCCACGGACCGCAGCACGCCAGGCCTCCCTGTCCATCACCAGCTCCCAGAGCTTGCTCAAACTCCTGCCCTTCGGGTCGGTGATGCCATCCAACCGCCTCATCCTCTGTCGCCCCCCTTCTCCCCTTGCCCTCAGTCTTTCCCGGGACCAGGGTCTTTTCCAATGAGATGAGAACAGCTTCTACCCCCAAGCTTCTTGAGAGCACAAACCAGGTTTTAGCTAGCCCTCCCTCCCATTCTCATAGATTCGCTCCTTTACTCAGCAGTTGACTATTAAAGGGCCAGAGACAGGCACACTGTTGGGAACAGCTCCCAGGCCAGTGGCAGAAGGTCAGAGATAATTATAAATACTAATCCCAAGAAACAGAGGTAGGAAACAAGCTCAGAGTTACTGGGGGTGACGAGGAGCGGGAGATAAGCTGAAGGCGGGGGTTGGCATCAACACTGTGTGTCAAGCAGATAACTGGGAAGGACTTGCTGCCCAGCCCAGGGAACTCCGCTCGGCGGTCTGTAACAACCTACACGGGAGGAGACTCTCAGAAAGAGCGGACGCGTGTGTGCATATAACCGATTCCCGCTGCTGCGCCCCGAAAGCAGCTCAGCACTGTAAACCAACCCTAACAAAACTGAAAAACAAAAAAAAAGACTAAACACTTATCTCAGTTACGGAAGCCAGTCACCTGCCAGGCACTGTTCTAAGGATTTTAAACACATACTCATCTAAACCTGCACCAACCAATCTGCATCCTCACATGCCGATGAGGACACGGCCGGCAGAGGGCGTGGAACCTGCCGGGGCAGCAGCCAGGTCTGGCAGAGCTGAGAGCACAAACCTGCACCCCGCCCGCTTTGCTGCGCCTCCGCCCAGGACAGCGCCCTGGGAGGCGGGCCCGAGGCGTTTGCGTTTTATTTCGATGGTGAAAGTGAGCTGCCAAGGTTTAAGGCGAAGGCTGGAGTGGAGATTGGAGACAGAAAGCCAGGCCAGGGGAGCAGCTTGCCAAGCCCGGGGAGGGGCAGACGCCCCAGCTCAGGAAGGGGGCGAGGGCTCTGGGAAGGCTACATCCGAACGCGGCGTCTGAACCAAGGTCAGACCCGGGGATGATTCCGAGGTTCGCAACTTTGGATACTGGGCTGAAGGGAGGAACCTACCAACACAGAAACACGCAAGAGGAGCAGCAACCACAGCAAAAAAGAGGCAGGACAGGTCTGGAAGGCGTGTCAAGGCGTCCCAGTAAGAGCCACTTACTCAGCCAAGAGACAGAGATCTCACACTGCCAACGCAGGACGCCCAGACCCCAGACACCCCCCGACTCGCGAACTCGCAGAGCTCAGCACAGAGCAAGAGCGCTCAGGACTATGGTTTATTTCGGCAAAGGATACAAAGTGCACTCAGAGAAGAGAGAAGGCACAGTGGGGAAGTCTCAGGGAAACCGGGCACAGGCTCGCCAGGGTCGTCTCCTGGGGCGCCCAGGGCTTCCACGGGGCCTGCGCACACAGGCACCCCTGCCTGGCTCGCACCAAAATTCCACACTCCTTCCATCATCACAGTGCTTATACAATTTAGTATTTACATTGTTAGTCTCTGCAAACCTCTCAAAATCTAAGTCTTCAGACACCAGCCAAGGGCGAGCCTTATAAGCAAGAGCTCCGCTTATCCTTCCTTCCCCTCCTTCCCCTTCCTTCCCCTCCTTCGCCTTCCTTCTCCTTCCTTCCCCTCCTTCTCCTTCCCCTTCCTTCTTCCTTCTTCCAGCTGTACTGGATCTTCGTTGCTGCCTCCAGGTTGTCTCCAGCTGTGGGCTCAGTTGCCCTGTGGCGTCTGGGATCTTAATTCTCTGACCTGGGATCAAACCCACGTCCCCTGCACTGGAAGGCAGATTCTTAACCGTTGGACCACCACGGAAGGCCGCAAGCAAGGCTTTCTAAGAAGAGGCCAGATAAGTGAACTTTTTTCTGTTCAAAAGGACAACAAATATTTGAGTTTTGTACAGGCAACGTTTTATTTAGACACTGGGGAATTCTTGAACAATGTTCAGATTATAAAGCTTAAGCCAGCCCTTTCCTCAGACCTGAATGTAACACCCCAAACAAACAGCAAGCACAAAGTGCCGGGCAGGGCGAGCAGGCCCCAAGGCTGCCTCCAGTCCCCTTGCTGTGCAGTTGGAGCACAGGCTCAGAGACGGCACGCTGCATTTCATTATTAAGGACAGCAAACACGAGGTCTGCTGCAGAATCAAACACAATTAAAACTTTAATTAACTGAAACCCGGCTAGCCCCCATCATCAAATAAAAACATTTGCAGGCAGCGGGGAAGGCAGAGGAGAGAGATTATTTCCCTTTGAAGAGAAAGGGGCAAGCCAGACACTCTGGTCAGGGGTTCATTCAAAGCAATAACTGCCTGCGGCTTCTCCAGGGTGGACACACATTTTACACCATTAGTTACACACGGAATGCTGAAGGGCAGACTGCCACACCCTCCAACACGTCAAGAATTTGTCTAGCATTTTCTAACTATTGGCAGAAAATAGGCACACAAGGAAGTTTTTAACAATGGAAATTCAAACACGAGGCGTGGTAGTTAAGGTCTACAATCGAGATGGCCAGGTTTCCCACACTCTGCACTAACTTGGGTTCCGGGGTGTGAGGAATCTCTCCAGCGGTTCCTTCCGCATGGTCCAGACACTGCTCCCCGCGCTGCAGATGGAAGACTCTGTGACTGAGCTGATCCCCAATCGTCATGCAAAGAATCAGACCCCAAGGAACCTTCAGACCTTCGTGGAAATGAAGGTCCAGCAGTTAAGATTCTGCACACTCGATGCAGGGGGCATGGGGTCAATTCCTGGTCGGAGAACCAAGATCCTGCCTGCTGCAGCCAAAAGTTAAAATGACGAAGCATTCTTAAAAAAACACAGACGCTAGACCCAAGTATTATCAGCAGAGGAACAAATCCCTCATGGGCCTCCCTGCTCACACCCAGTTCAGTTCAGCTCAGCTCAGTCTCTCAGTCACGTTCAACGCTTTGTGACCCCATGGACTGTAGCACACCAGGCCTCCCTGTCCATCACTGACTCCCAGAGTCCACCCAAACCCATGTCCATTGAGTTGGTGATGCCATCCAGCCATCTCATCCTCTGTCGTCCCCTTCTCCTCCCGCCCTCAATCTTTCCCAGTATCAAGGTCTTTTCTAAGGAGTCAGCTCTTCACATCAGGGGGCCAAAGTATTGGAGTTTCAGCTCACACCCAGGGGCACAGGAAAGCCTGCTCTCCTAGCAACAAAGAGCTGCCTCACCTCAGTCAATGTTCCAGGTGAAACAGGAAGGCCGACGGTATGAGGAAGAAGACACTGACTAAGAGGCGGGCACCTGGGCCAAGAGCCACATGAAACACACCCCAAGATGCATCCGAGGCAAAAAAGACTTTGAAGCATTAGGAGACCAGCTGTGGCAGCTGCAAAACCCACCCAAGGATGCGGATGCGGAGCCAACCCTGCCAGGCTCTAGGAATGGGGAGCGGGACCGAGGCGCAAAGATCCTTCTCCAAGTCCAAGACAGAGAAGCTGCGTTCTGATCACCCTACCCACCCACTTCCCAGACTCTGGCTTTAAGACACACAGGTCAAGGAAGAACACGCTTTTAAGGGAGGCTGTCTCTGTATGCTCGTAATAGAACGGGCGTTCAGTTTTGTTTGTTTGGAATGTTTTTAATTTAATATAGTTTAAAATTATATTTCAACTTTATATTACAACATAGTAATATATCTAAAAATTAGTATTTTTATTTGCATTCCTGACCTTAGCCAAAAAAGAAAAAAAGCAAGGAGCCCAATAAGTACAAATATAGGTCACTGACTCCAGTATCTGAAGAACCCTAGGACATCCATCTGCAACTCCAAGGCCTAAACTGGATTGTCTCACTGCCTTGAAGAAAACCAATAAACTATTTCCAGAACAAAAGCAAGGAGCTTTTAGGTCCTAGCGTCTCACTGCAAAGCCTCTTACCCACTCCTGACTCTCCTGGCCCCGAGACTGCAGCCCTCTCCGGGTAATCTGGGGGCTGCCTGCGCCACGGCGTGGTGGTGGCGGGGGGTGGCAGGGGCATGCTGGGGCTTGGGACCCGTGACGGCCCAGTTCCTCCGGGCAACTGCCAATGACCAGCAGGAAGCACTGTCTCTAAACCTCACGGCTTGAACAGTCAGGCCTTGGCATGCCAGAGAAACACCGAATTCTAGAAAAGGGCGACTTGCTTCTCCCACAGAATCAGATGGCCCAATGCACCCCTGAACACACAGGTGTCAAACACCCACTCTGGGCCAGATGCCCAGTTTGAAGGTGGGGGGAGCTACGCAGTACAAGACAGAGGTGGTTCTTTCCTCACACAACTCAAGAGTCGACACACAGGGCTGTGAGGTGTGAAAGCCGGGGAGATGGAGCTCAGGTCACTCGAGGACACAGTGCCCTAGCCTGCAGCTGGTGTGGAAGGCAAATAAATGCAGAGAACAACATTGAGGCGTAGGTAAAAGATAAAGAATATTTGGTAAGGGTGAAGAGAGGGGACGAGGAAAGCTGTCAGGAGCCATGAACACAGAAAGCCTCTGGAAGGAGTTGTTGGGGGCAAGGAGGAGGCCAAGCAGGAGGCATCAGAAGCCCCCCCCAGTTAGACAGTCACTCATCCACCCATCCATCCATTCACCCACCCATCCATCCATCCATTCAGCCATCCATCCATTCAGCCATCCATCCATCCACCCAACCATCCATCCA